>CAUYPK010105269.1:0-177832 GCA_963574355.1 Loris lydekkerianus
CCCTTGGGCTTGGTCTCCAGGTCTTTGGGCCCAGAGGCCCACTGCTCTGAGAAACCACCCCTCCCCTGTCCCCCACCCGCCTCGCCCCCCCCCCCCCCAGGTCTCTGAGCCTGCCAGTGCTGTTCTGCAGAAGCCCCACGCAGAGCCCCATGCAGAACTGGGCCAGAGCAGGGCCAGCGCCAAGAGGAAGCCCTGAGCCAGTGCCAATGCTGAGAGCAAGATGGGAGGTTATTTTTAGAGACAGCCTGATGGGGTAGCCGTCTGTCCCACGGCTGACATGGACTTGCCCTCAGGAGAAGGAGCTTTGCAATCCAACACTCAGCCTCTCCTGGCCTTCTCAGAGCCTGGGCAGAGCCTGCCTCCTCCAGGGAGTCTCCTTCTTCCTGCCATGAGTCAATGGCCCCTTATTCTCAATTTTGTTGCAAAATAGCAGGAGAAGCGAGGACGTTACCTATGCGTATTGAATGGCTTCTCTGCGCCAGGTGCCTGACATACATCCCTTCATATAATCCTCTCAGCTGTGCTGAGACGTGGGTATTACCCATCCTCTTTTTACAGAGAAAACTGACATTCAGAGAAGCTAAGTAACTTGCACAGGGTCACACAGCTTATGAATGGCAAAGCTAGGACCTGAACCAATGTCTGCCTGATGCCAGACCATGCCCTCTTTCTACTCCATGTGAGTCTTGGAAACTTGTCCTCCTCCCAGGTAGGATGAGCACCTCCAGGGCCACTGGTCTGGCTGCATCTACTTCACTCCCCCGTGACCTTCAGGCCTGACCTTCAACTGAGCCTTGCAGACTTCTGGGTGAGTCAGCCCTCACACATGGCTCTCACTGTAAGTAGTGAGCATTTATTAAGTGTTACTCTATACCAGGTAATTGGCTCTGTTAATCTCCCACAGCCCACCTACTAAGTGGTGGAAAGATCACCCCCTTACCCTGGGGGCGCTTATGCCCTCCACCTCAGTGCAGGTGCTCTGAGCATTACCTCAAGTCTTCTATTAATCCTCAAGGTGATCCTGACCAGTAAGTGTTAATTATCTCCATTTCACAGATAAGAAAAGTAAGGGTTGGAGAGATTAGCCCTCATTTGCCCAGAGCTCTGAGATCACTTGGTTGAGGCCTCTATTACATTTGCACAAGCTATTTAAACTTTTCCATAATTCATTCACTGGCTTCTTCTTATCAAATGCCTCCTAGTTGCAGGAATCTGAGGGCCTGAGGAGAGAGGATCTTGGAGACCTCCTCTGGTTCAATAGCCTTAACCTTTATCTTACAGATTATGGTGCAGGTGATAGTTATTTAAGTCTGCCCATTTTGCAGATAAGAAAGGCAAAGTCCAGAGAGAGGACGGGACTTTCCGCATGTTGCACAGTGATGAACACATGACAGAGTTTGCCTCCTCCCTGCACCCATTTGTCCCCCCTTTACACTGAGGCTCTTGGCCCTGAGCTGGAGCAGTCCAGGTTATAGTCACAGGGTGGGGTGTCCCCTCAGCCCAGTGGTTCTCTACCTTCCTAATTGCCGCATTGTTACAAATGGAACAAAGGGGTTACAACCCACAGGTTGAGAACCGCTGCTTACACCTGTGCACTTGATCTCACAGGAAGCCAGAGACCCCAGGCTAGGGAGAGGTTAGGACACTCAAGCACTGGGAAGGGAAATGCATTTTGGAATGCACAGAAGTCAAGCACTTCATCAGGAGCTGGGGTCAGTGGAAGGCCCTGCAGGGACTGAGGGCAGGGAGTGGGATGTAACAGGAGGAACTGGGAGCGATGCCAGAAGCCCAGTGGCATGTCCCTCAGACTCTCTGTGGGACCTCAGCCTAGCGGACTGGCTCCTTGACCTATCTGGGCCCCAATTCCATCTACAAAGTAGGGGAAGTATGGCCAGGTGGCCCGTTACTGTAAGCTCTGTAAGGTGGTCAGTAAGGGCCTGCCATCCCATTGGAGTAACGAAGGGGGCACCAATAACCAGCCAGCCCACACTGGAACCCACAAGGAACGTGGTCAGAAGTCCGTAGCACAGGGAGGTGGCAGGGTGCAGGAGGGGTGAGATGAGAAGCTACCTGGGCGGGCAAGGCTGGGGGGGGGGAGGAGCTCCTTCCCAGACTCCCCAGAAGCCTGCCGGTGGAGAAACAGGACAGAGGAAAGCAATGGCGGGAGGCGGGGGTGCTAGCTGCCTGCTGTTGCTCTAACAGAGTCCACAAACTGTGTGGCTTAAAACAACAGACATATTTTCTCTCGCAGTTCTGGAGGCCAGAAATCACAGACTGAGGTGTTAAAAGGGCCACACTCCCCCCAGGGATTCTAGGGGAGAATTCCTTCCTGTGACTCTTCCAGCTTCAGGTGGCTCCAGGCATCCCTTGATTCATGGCCTCCACAGTTACACTGCCTCCCCTTCCATCAGCCCCCAATCTCCCTTTGCCTTTCTTTTGTAAGCCCACTGGTCACTGGATTTAGGGCCCACCTGGATAATCTTAAAAAGATAAGGAAGATCTCTTTAAGATCCTTAGTAACATCTGCAGAGATCTCTTTTCCAAATAAGACAACATTTCCAGGCTCTGGGAATTAGAAGGTGGACATGTTTTGGGCAGGCCACCATTCAACCCCCAAAAGCAGGATCTCAGGGAGCCCTCCTCACTTAGTCCCTTAGCCCTCCTCAGGGGCTCTTGGAGTTCAAGAGGCTCCTGACAGCTAAGCTCAGCTGGAAGGGGAGTTCCAAGTGAGGGGCAGCCTGCTTCCTACCCACCTGCTCAGTCCAAGCTGCAGCAGAAGGCTGGGAGCAGAGCCTCGCTGGGCGGGGGATGGGGGCAGCGAGCCCTTCTGCAGAGGGGCCTCCAGCTCTGGGGAGGCAGCAGCAGCCTGCCTCCCAGCTCAGAGACAAATCAGCCAGCTAATTCAACTCCATTGACTGGAATGACCAAGCCTGAAGGGAACTTAGGGCAATCAAAACAATTTCTTTTCCATCAAGTACAGGGAGAGCTCAGCAGAATAAATGGGGTAGAGGGCTAAAATGGGATTTCAGGCACAGTGGAAGGACATATGGCAGAACTTCCCAGTGCAGCCCAAACCCACTCTGGAGGGCACCACCTTTTCTTTCCAGTACAGGTGTGGGCCCCAAGAAGCCAAACTGAGCAAGAATGTCCCAGTCTGGGGCATGTTATGTCATTATCAGAGCCCTCACCAAGCCCACCTTCAGATCTGGGGTCTTGAAACTATGGGGCCCTTTCTGCTACAGATCACTGCAGGGTGAGCTCTGGGCTAAGCAGCTAGTTCACTGATGCCGTGGCCTAACTCTGAAAGGCGCAGCATGGAAGAAGAAAGCACAGGGCCCCAGCCCAGGGGTCAGGGAGCTGCGGACTGGGCAGGAATTATGCACACAAAGAGAAGTGACAAAGCCTGGTATGGAGAGCAGCAGAGAGTGGTGTGGGAGAGAAAGCACTCTAGGCATTCAAGGAACCCTCAGAAGGAGGCTGGTTAGGACCGATTAGCTTCAGGATGGAGGCTGGAAGCAGGTGTATGGGGCCCAGGAAGCTCCCACCTTATTTCTTGGGAGCAACAACATCGGGCTGGAGTCCAGGCTGATCAGCAGAGGGGAAATGTGTCAGATGGAACGCAGGGCAAGAGAGGACAGGGCAAAGACACTATCTGGGAGGCTGCTGTCCAGACCCTGAGGTAGCTCTGAGGTTGACGAGAAAAGAGTGTAAGAGGGAGGAAGGGAAGGAAAAGGACTCATTGAACATCCATTCTGTGCTGAACGCTGTGCACAGTGCCTCTCATCCACCATCCCAGTGAATCTTTTCAGCCACCACTCCCATGGGACAACTGGCTTCCTAAGAAACATTATGCTATCAAAAAAAAAAGGAACTTTTACAATAGGAAAAGGAGATATTACAGAATGAAGAAAATGGACTTCCAATAAAGTTATATATTGTCTGTGTAGTAATTCCAATAATTAAAATGTCTCATAGCCAAACATGCATTTTGTGATTGCAGGCTAAAAATAATGGAACAGCATGCTCCCCACAAGTAGGGTGCATGTGTCTTCACCCACGGTGACTGTGTCATCACCAGCAGCAGCAGTCCAGTCAGATGGCTCGTGTTCCCTAATTAGTCAGCCCTACCATTTCCAATTCAAGTTGCGGAGATGCGTGTGCTTATTATCTCCACTCTACAGGGAGACAGGCTCATGGTCACAAAGCTCAGGAGGGGCTGAGCAGAGATTTGGAAGCAGCCTGGCCAACGGGGGATCTTCCCACTACTCTGCTCCACAGGAAGAGCAATGGCAGGGACTTGGTGACTGATGCCCACAGACAGCCCAGGAGGAAGAGCTGGCACAGGCAAGGCTCTGGGCCAGGGATGGAGGCCAGGCTGAGCCTCCTGAGCCAGCAGCCAGAGGAAGGCAGTCCCTCCCCTGCTTGGCCAGCCCATCCCTCTCACCACCAGGAGCCCTGATTGAGTGCAGCACTTTCCGAGCAGTGAAGGATGAAAATGGGAAAGGAGGGGAATGAGCAGACAGGGCGGGAGGAAGCGTCTCGCCCAGAGGGAAGACAGCACCCTATTTAGGGCAGACTGAGGGCAACTCTGCCCAGCTATCTCTGCACTACCTTTTAGCACTTTAATCAAATGCCTCACAGATGGGTTTGCCCAGATGTCAAAAATCCAATCGGATACATTTATTGGCCTGACAACCAATTTTCTGCTATGTATCATCAGGGACTGATGGTCCATTCTCGGCAGCGGGGGAGTTGGAGATAATAGAGCTGGGAGAGCAGTTGTGTGTCCTCAATATTGTTTCTGACTGTCACGGGGGGAGGAAAGGAGCCTGAGCCCACAGGGGCAGACAGACAGAAGGACAAAGAATGTCTTGTGCCTTGAATCTGGCACAGTTGGGCAAATGCTAAACAGAGGGGAGAAATCAGGGAAGCTGGAAGGCCATTCACAGCTCACATGGGCTAGGGCCCTGCCCCTTCCTAACCTGGGCCTCCTCGGGGTCCTCACCAGCCATGTCAGAGGATGGTGGAGCAGGCACCGGGTAGGGCTGTTGTGAGGACCCCATGGACTTGGATGGCATCCACTCAGCCATCGTGTGCAGAGCATGAGCTGGACAGTCCCTTAGTATGTGACTCCAGTCTTGGGAAGCTTCCAGGAGAGTGGGAGGACACCAAATGAAACGGACAGTTGGAGGAGTTCAAAGCCCCTCTCTCCTCTCATGCCTTTCCTGCTGGCACTGAGGAGCCTTAGGAGTCTCCAGGAGATCCAGCACCTGCCAGAGTTGCCACAAAGCAGGGACCAAGCCCCCAGACTCCCTTCAGCCACAGCACTTCACTTATATCTCCCGTGCTTCTTATTGGTTGGGCTGTGGTATAAGATCACCTTTGAACAAAGAGCTGCATCCTTTAAAGAGGACATTTTGAAAAGCTCTGAGAAAGTCTGATCCTCTCATTTTACCAACAGGGAAACTGAAGCTCAGAGTGGTAAAGGGATGTCAAGGCAGCCTGGGAGGACTTCCCAGAGGAGGTGACATGTGCAGTGAACCTTGAAAGATAAGCAGAATATCCCCCACTTTGAGAGGCAATGAGAGAAGAAGGAAAAACCACACGCCCTGTGCCTGTTCCCACCTTGGGCCTCTGCTCAAGGTCCTGCCCCTTGGAGGATGCTACCCCCCTTTCCCCCATGTCTCCCTTGCTCACCTTTCTTCTCCTTGACAACCAGCTCATGCCAGCTCCTCCATAAAGGTGTTCTCTGGAATGAATGGTTCTGGCCCCCTTTCCCTTATAACAGATTCTTTGTGGAGCAATTTAGCTCTTCCATCATTCTGCCTGGACCCATGGCCAAAATTAGTGATGCCAGTGTCACCCAACCCACACTAACCAGGAACGCATCTGTATTTGAACAAAGACGTGTATCACCTCCTACAACAGGGACCGTGCACGCCACAGGGAAGGGGATACCTCCGTGACTGGGTACCAGATGTGAGTCATAGAATTGGGGCTTGTTAGGGGAGGATTCAAGGAGGCAGAGCTTTGTTCTGGAGTGAATGCTGCCAGGAAACATGGCAGGGAACAATTCTATGACTGGGTAGGCTAAGGAATCTGGTCTTGAAGGAGAGGCGAATTGAGCAAAGCTGAATCTGTAACTGTGAAGAAGCAGAAATCCCTGATGTTAGCTGGGGTAGGGGGGTGTTTGTGATCCTGTGGTCAGGGTGATGTTCTTGTTTTTATCTGTGTTCAGGCACAATTACAGAGTGGTCTTGTTTTCATCATGCTTGTGGCCTTGTCTGATGTTTATATTCTGGGAAATTGTTTATGTTCAATAGGAGATCACTGCAGCCCAGCCAGACCAGCTCTGCCTATCAGGGGCCGTCTGTGTCCTCCAGGGCAGCAGCTGAGCCCATGCTCTGGCACAGGGTGAGCACTTAGCAATCGTGTCCTACATTGTTCGAGAGATCAGGGCACACAGGGCGGGCTTGAGGAGCCAGCATGGGGGTGCAGCTGGAGGTCAGGAGCAGGCCTCAAATGCCAGCTAATCACAGGAGATAACCGAGGTGACTGCGTTCTGGAAGGTATAAAGTACTGCGGATGGTGAAGGATTAGTCTTATCTCCTGCTCCTTCCTCCCTGGACATTGGCCTGGAGGCTCACAAGCTGTTCAGCAATCTCGCCAGCCTCAAGAGACAGGAAGAGAGAAAAAACAGCTCAGCAGAAGCCGGAGAAGCCCATCCCGGGTGGGCAGGCCAGGGAGGAATGCTATTTATCCCGAGGACGCCCCTGAACTTTCCCCCACACAACAGGCACAGATGCACAGAGCCTGGCTGCATCCTTCTCCTTTAAAACAAGAAATGGAAGCATTACTCACCAAGCCTGGCCATTTATCATGGTCTGGGGACATTAATTTGACAGTGTGTCATTTTCCATTTGGTTTGGGCCCGGTGGAGGCTGCCCTCGAAACACCTTCAATTAAATGCAGCTAATAACACAGAGCTATTTTGAGCAAGGAGGGCCCTCTGCCTTCCCCCAGAGCTCTGGTGCCCGTGTGTTGGGGCCGGGGGTGGGAGCTGCTGCGGGGGGGGGGGGGGGGTAAGGGGGGGCGGGTGGAGCTGCAGTTCACAGTGATACTGGTGACAGATTGTTTCCCACAAATCTAGGCCCTGCCCCAGTTGCAGGCAAGTGAAGTGCACATAGGACGGGGACGATAACCACCTCATCCCCTGGGATGGAAGATTCCAGCAACCGGCTGGGCTGCATTGCCGCCTTTTCTGTAACTAGGGTGATGAAAGACATACTGCCACCTGGCAAAAAGAGAGCATAGGTTTCCGAGTCCACAGACTTGGAGGTGGCCTAGGATCTTACCTATTCTGCTTCCTGCTGTGTGACCTTAAACAAATTCCATAGCATCTCTGAGCCTCGTTCTTCATCTGTAAAATGGAAGCTAGAGTTCCTCTTTTACAGAGTGGCATGATGATTTCTAATGTTTTATGAGCTCAAGCTAACATATGCATGAAGCCAGTTAATTCATGATAACATTTTATATGTTCCAAATTTAAGATTTGGAGAAAGAACATTAAGTGCACAACATCCAAGATTCCTTCAGTGTGCACCACAAAGCAGCAAAGTGCTTCGAGGAAAGCACATGGTCCCTACGGTCAGAAATAGCTGCATTCCAATCCCAGCTCTGCTACCAACTAGCCATGAGATTTGAGGCAATTGAATCGCCTGTGCCTCAGTTTCCTCATCTGTAAGATAGAACCCTCCCTGGGATTGTTAAGAGGATGAAACGATATGACACATAAAGTACCTAGCAAAGAGTGGAAGCTCATTCACGTTGGCCTACTCGTTCTTTGCCTAAGCCCTGAGTCTAGATAATATATTCTAATTGGTGATCACTCCATTTTAGTTATGTGTTAAGCACTGGGTATAAATGGTCTCATTTTAATCTTCAAAATGCTGTACGTTAGGTACTAAGTGTGTTAGAAGATTGAGCCATATGAAATTTCTTGTTTCTGTTGGTTGAAATGGTTGAGTATCAGCAATTTCATGTCTACAACCTAATATCTTCCATCTTCCTGATGAGACCTCTGGGGCTTGGGCATGTTGATGTCCTCAGATCCGGCACCTGCGCCAGTGATGGAGCTGAAATGGCCTCCTGGAAGTTGACACAGGAGCCTATCAGCTTTGGGCTTGATGTGGAGGGACAGAGGATCCATGAGAAGCCCCTGGAATCCTGCTTTACCAAGTTGATCACCAAGAAACACTGGGTCAGACCCACATAGAAGTCTGGAAAGACTCAGTGTAGGGGTTAAGGTTAGCTTAAGTTTCGTACGTGGGGAGAGGCCAGTGAGGCACTTATGGCTCTTTACAGCAACCCCTGAGGACCACCAGGCTCTTTGGGGACCCTGAGACCTACCCTTCAAGCTTTAATGTCTACCAGCCTCACAAGCAGCTGCTCTTGCTCACAGGAAGACCTCTGACAGCCATGAATGGCACAAGCTACAATTCACCACACGTCCAGCTGCCAATGGGCTCCCTGCAAAGTGTGATATTGATTCAGCTGCCACTGCTGCGGTTTCTTCAGAGTTTTGAGCTGGGGCAGAGCCCACAGCCCACCTGGTGCTACCACTGAGATCCTATTTGTCACAATCAAGATGCTGACAAATGCCAGCCATAATCCAGGCATGGCTGATTCAGAGGGAAGCATATTCCTCTGGGTAGCACCAAGAGCCCTGGGCTCTCTTTAAGACTTTGCCACTGTGGCCAAGGACCAGCCCTTTTCCCTCTCTGGGCTCTGTCTCCTCATCTGCAAAATGGGGCCTGAGTATATGGCCTGATGAGTTTCTCCAGCACTGAAGCTATACAAGTCTAGGTAAGCAGGTTCTAGAAGGCAACTGTCTTAGTTCATATTGTGCTGCTATAACAGAATATCTGAGACAGGATAACTTATAATCAATGGAAATATATATGGCTCAAGGTTCTGGAGGCTGGGAAGTCTCAGATCAAGGGGCCACATCTGGGGAGGCCTTCTTGTTGCATCACCACACAGTGGTAGGGACATGAGAGAGGGACAAACTCACTTCTATAACCAACCCACTCCCATGATAATGACATTGTCCATTTATGCAATACTGTTGCATTGGAGATTAAATGTTCAACACGTGAACTTTGGGGGGATACATTCAAACCATGGCCATGACCTTGCTGGTATCTACCTTTGCTCCTGGAGCAATGGAGTGAATTAGTAAGAATCTCCTGTTTATAGTCACTGACTTATTCAAGTTAGTTTTATCTCATGCTGTTTTCTTCAAATAACTTTTTAGAAATTATTTTTCTGGCTCAGCACCTGTAGTTCAACGGCTAGAGCGCCAGCCACATATACTGGGGCCAGCCAGTTCAAACCTGGCCCGGGGCCTGCTAAAAAACAACAACAACGATGACAACTACAACAACAACAACAAAAAATAGCTGGGCCTTGCGTTGAGTGCCTGTCGTCGCAGCTACTTGAGAGGCTGAGGCAAGAGAATCGCTTAAGCCCAAGAGTTTGAAAAAAAAAAAAAAAAAAGAAAAGAAATTATTTTTCTTTCCCTATACTTTCCCCCCACCACTACAGAAGAAGACAAAGCAAAAAAAAAGAAAGAAAGAAAGAAAAAGGACTCCACTTTCCTTTCTTCCCTCACTAGTATTGTTTTTTATTAACTGGTTGGGGCAAGCACGTGGACATTTCTCGGCAGGAATGGGTGCCTTTTTCAGTGTCCACAGGTTCCCTGGAACTTAGGGCTTGGGCAAACTGCAAGAGACCTGAGGTTTAACGGAGAAACAAACAGCCAGAGCAGACCAGGCCGGGCAGTTAGGGCAGTCTTCTTCTTCCGCTTGCCCACGGGTAAAATGGATAAAAACATTCTGGAAAGCAGTTTCGCAAAATTTATCAGGAATTGTTTTAAAGTTCATATCCTTTGGAATATATCATAAGAAACAAATCCAAAGTACTGCAAGAATCATATGCATAAAGGTATCCATTATGTGAAAAACTGAAGCAAATTAAACACCCAGCCATAACAGATTGGTTAAATAAAACATCCCACATCTTCTTGACGGAATATAAAATATTATACAGAAATTTTTTAAGAACTCCATAAAGCTTACAGTAACATGGGGCTGGGGGGAAGTGTGTGTGTGTGTGTGTGTGTGTGTGTGTGTGTATGTATAAAATGTAGTTTTAACAGTGTGGGAAAAAAATCAGGATTCCAATCCAATTACACATGATGGATTAAATACGCCTTGATCTTTTCTCACTAGCATTTCATTAAATTGACAGTAAAGGGGAGAGATGTATAAAATCCCAAGTCCAAAGTGGTTTGTGACATCAGGAGATAAGAGAACTCAACCAATACCTGGGCTCTGGAAAGCAGAGGGATGAGTGGTAATGACTCAGCAGAGAAGGGAAAGCTACAAATGGCAGCACTTGCAGAAGAGAGACCAAAGAGAAGCAAATTGATTTGTCTTAAAGAATTCCTGAGAGACTCAGTGCTTGAACACTTCAAGTCTGCAAAATCCATGGTGATGCGCAGAGCTGAAGGCGCTGCAGTTAGCTAAAAGTCTACATTTGGACCAGTTGCCCTCCCAGCGCCCTACCTCCCCACCTCCACTGCATCCAGCTGATGCAAGACTTGAACCGGAACTTGAGAAATAGAAGACAATGGAAACATGTCTGCAAAAATTTGGAGTGAACATTAATTCCAACACAGAGTTCTATATGCAACCTGATCACAAATCAAGTATGATGGTAGAATAAGTACATTTTAAACATGCAAAAACTTGACCTGTCTTGCACCTTTTCCTAGGAAGTTACTGTGGCATGTGCTTCAGCCAAACAAGAGGATAAACCAAGAAGTAAAAACACATGGGATATAGGAAACTGGGAATCTTATCTGAGAAATAGGCACAAGTTCAGATGGCTACTATGCAGTAGGTCCAGAGAACCCAGAGAGATCCAGAGGGGAGCCAGTCTAAAGGAGGAGCAAAGTGGAAGGGGCACGGAGGTGAAATTTGTGTATTATCCAGCATGTATTTTCAAACTTTTAAGAAACAATATTGATAGGCATTCAATAGCTCTCTTGGAACTTGGAGACCTGAGCAAACAAAAAAATCAAAGAGATATCAATACCAAAAAAAAGAAAATGTACAAAAGGGGGGATATAATCATGGCACCTGACTTAGGTCATGAGAAAGCGGTAATTTCATGGCCATGATCACTAACCGTCCACCAAAGCTGATAATAACATGAGAGGAGAAATGGAGGGGGAGCTTGTAAAGTAGCTAAGTGCCCAGTTCCAGAACAAGAAGTCAATAGATAATGTGGGAAAAAAGCAGCATAGCAAATTGTCCAGAAGTACATGAAGATAAATAGTAGAAGCAGTGCCTAAGGGAGTTGAAATGGTTTTCTCCTTGAAGTGGTAGAAATGATGAGAAGCCACAGGATAGGAGACAGCTGCTTTACAGATGAAGCTGTTGGCTTTTAGGCTTACAACAACATGGGGGTGGGGGGCGGAGAGATATGTGTGTGTATATATGTGTGTGTGTGTTTACAAAGCAGGATACATTTGCCATAGATAGTGGAAGAGCTCCGTTGCCAGGGCAAGTAGGCAAAGAGTTATGGTTATGGCCCTGCGATTCTCTTTTATACTGCCTGGGTCAGGCCTACCTCCTGGTTCAGAGGTCACCTTAGAAGCAGACCTCTCATGAGCCTCTCTGAAAACTTATTGGTAGGGTAATTAGTCTTAAGGCTGTTCAAGGTCACCTTCAAGACCCTGTTGCTAGGCTGGAGTCTCCTACATCCTTTTCCAGTTGGCACACTAAGTTCTGATTGGCAGTTTGGTAGAGTAGCCCCCTCTTCCCAGGTGTGAGCAAGAACTAGGGACAAAATTAAGGTGGGCAGCCCCAAAATGGCAGTCTAGAAGCCCTTGTCCTCCTTCCCTGGGAGAGCTGTTCCTAACTACCCAACAAAGACGTTTTGTGTTGTTTTGTGCACATAACACTTTGTAAAAAGTAAGTAAAAAATAATTTTTCCTTTTTCACATTGTTTCCCCAGGTTTATGATTACTGTCAGTCCCATGCCTGGTTCTTAAAGCCAAGCTGACCCAGTCAAATATCAAGCACCGAGGCAGTGGCTAAAAGCAAGCAGTAAAGACTTGTTCGCTATCTTAGGAATTTCAGAGAGCATCCCAGGCTATGGCTTCCTGTTAGTTCCCAAACTTATTGTCCCACTTTTTTGTCCCCAGCCCTGACCCCTAGCTTTATATAGGACACCTGTGTTTTTGCCCATGGCTTTCTGGACTTTCAGAAATGCTCTTGCTTTGCTGGCCTCAGTGCTCCATTTCCCCCTTAGTTCCCATTATTCTAGGTGAGGGTTACTGCCCCCGGCCATGTTCCCAGCAGCCACATCTACAACACAGGACCCTGCCACTGGCCACATCTGATTGGAGCAAGGGTAAACACCTGACCCAGGTGGAGCCAATCCAGCTCTCACTTTGGGAGCTTGGTAATTGAGACTGAGAGATAGCCAGACAGCTGACTGCTTTCTTGAATAGTGAAATATGTAAATACAAAAGCTGTGAGCTGGAAGAGTTCCAATTTTATGGGCATGAAGGGTAGACTGTCAGTCTGTGGAGAAAGAGGAGAGAGAAGGGTGGGGAGAGAGAAAGGGAGAGAGACTGACTCAGACAGCGCAGGGAGGAGAAAGGCAGACTTAGAGACTGTGTAGTCCCAAGTATCATAGAAAGACAGGCTGGGAGAGAAACTTGATCCTCAAATGGCCCTGCCTGAGGCCTTGAATTCTTCAAGTCCCCTGTCTCCTTATGAGAAAGCTGCCTTTTCTGATTAAGCCAGCTTGAGTTGGTTTCTGTCACTTACAACCAAAAGAATCTTAAGTAAAAACCAACCCATCTCCCTCATGGGGAAGGGTGGTAAGAAGTAAACATTTGAATTTTTTGAGACCCCAGTCCATCCTCACCCCCAGCAGTGCCTGGTTTCCCGTGTGAGGTTTACCTCCCCTCACAGTGCGTAGTCTCGGTTTAGCAAACATGAGAGCTCTGTGTTTCAGTGGCAAATGGGGAAGGGGTTGCAAAGTCTTCTTTTGCTGGGATCTTCCTCTCCCTCTTCTTGCTGGGCCAGGGGATAAACACATGGCCAATGGGATTCTCTATGGACTCTGACTCCCTAGCAGAAGCAGGAGAGAAGGTGGGCTTGGAATTCATTCAGTCTACCAGAGAGATGGACAATTTCTGCTCCTGAGATACTAATTTCTGTCAGTTCACAGACCAGTTTTTATCTTTCTTTACAACTAACATCCTCCTCAAATGCTCCCTCTAAGCTCCTTTTACTGTTGTTAGTTTGCATTAGCCCAATTTACTTTCTGTTGCATGCAGCCCAGGACTCTGGCCATCCCTGGGAGGATGGACCAAGAGAGATTGGGAAGCTATGTGCAGCCCCTACAGCTTCTAAAGCCTCAGCGGCCACATGTCATCTCTGGGAACAACTGTAGATGGTGCTCCCATCTTCAACACTGGCACTATGGGGGAGCCTTGACTGGTTTGGCAGGCAATGGAGGCTTTGGAAATAGAGGAACCAAGCCATTGTCATTGGCAGTACCTGGCTCCTGGATGGACAGGCTCCCAACTTGTGGGCAGGATTTTAAAAGCAGAACTGGAGACCAGTTGGGGACTAGAGTTGGAGGTTTACTGCACACTGCATTATCATGACCCTGTTTTTCCCACCAGGCCATTGTGCCTGTGAAACACTGATTATATAGCTAGAGAGTTGGCTAGAGGAAAATTATATAGTGAAAAAAAATCTGGTGGGAAACAAGTAATCTTTGTTTTTCTTCTATCCCATGCCCTATCTCCATGACCACCACTCCCTCTTACCACCTCTCCCCATTGAGTCTAGGGAGATGGGTTGGTTTTTACTTACCCCACATTAATGGCTTGGTTATGTGTCCTCCCTTACCTAGGCAGACTCCTACAACCCTGTATAGACTTGCATCTGCATACACGTATACACGTACAAATGCAAAGGCCGGTCATTTTCGTTATTGTTTTACAAAATATCATTTGTATCTAGCTTTTCCCTTTGACATACTTCCCCACCCCCCAGTCAGTGCTAATTCATTCTTTTTAGTGGCCATGTAATAGTCCAAGGTTTACGGACCATCATTTATTCAGCCTTTCTCTGCGACAGGCATTCACTGTGCCCCTGATGTGCATGTATGCGTGCATGAATGCCGCTCAAAGACTGCTGCAATGAACATCTTTGTACTTAACATTTTACCTAATGGAGCTATTATTTCCATGGGCTAGATTCCCAGGAGTGAGATTGCTGGGCTGAAGGGTGAGTGCAATTTTTTTTTTTATCTTAATAGATGTTGCTAATAGATATTGCTTCCTACAAAGGTTATACCATTTTGCATTTCCCCCAGAACATAAAAGGGCACACTTTACCCACATTCCTTGAGAGTAGCAATGAATATTGCAAAATCTTAACAGTGGTAGTATTTGGATATTGGGACTATGGATGCTTTTCCTTGCCTTATTGTCTTCTAATTTCATCTTCGAACGTTTTCCCCTTTAAAAAGAAGAACGGTGCAATATATTTAGTTTACCCCGTGCCACCCCCACCCCTTTGCTGAGCTTCAGGCAAAGGATTATCTGAAACCGTGCAGCCCCTCTCTGGGCACCAGCTCCCCAAGCCCCCTCATGGACCTGTCATCTCATCCCAGAAGAAGTGGATCCCGGAGGCCTCGGCACAGTGTCAGCTCATCGTAGGTTACCTGCATGGAAGGTACATGGTGCTCTGGTAGAAGTTCTAGACTCGGAAGCAGAATGATCTGAGGTTGAAGCTTCATCTTTACAAAGTCATTTAACAGCTCTGAACCTCAGCTTCCTTGTTTGTGAAATGGGGATAACAAAGTGACATCACAAGATTGTTAAGAGCAAAGTGCAGAATATTTATAAATACTTTGCAAAAAGCCTGACACACAGTATGGGTTATAACAGTTTGTTAAATAAAGCCTGTTTCATCCTGCCACTGTGAGGTCATGCACGCCAAGGTGTTCTTCTTGGCACACTCTTGCTGAGAACCTGCAAGGCGGAGCACAGACTGCTGGGTCGAGTGCTGACTGGGCTGGGTGCCCTCCTCTGCTCTACCTCAGCCCTGTGCTGATGCCCGTCCCTGCTCTCAGAGGACACAGGCATCGTGTCTGGTTTGTCTTTTTTCTCTATGCTGCTCTAGTGTCTGGACCAGCTTCACGGGCTGCTCTCAGAAAGGCCCTGCACTTGGTTTTCTGCTCTGCTGTTACCATGTTGAAATCCTTGAACACGGGCTCCAAATATTACATAGCCTGTCCTGCCTCCTACAGTGTTTGACATGACGTGAGCCCTTAATAAATGTATATTGAAGTGAAGACATCCAAATAATAAATAAGACATTACTTCTGCCTTCTCAGTGCTCACAGTCTCATTGGGAAATAGTTATGGAAACTCTTAAATGCACTAAACCCTCCACCCAGTACATGGTGTGGCCACTGCAAAGCTTGGCTTGGAGGCAGACAGCATGGACTCAGAGCAGAGTTCAGTGTGTAATGCCAGTCAAACTACCTGACTTCTAGGTGTCTCAGTTTCCTGAGCTATAAAAAAGAGCAAAGACCACCAACTTGACCAGTCTGAAAGCTCAGTTCTGAGGTTTCTACTGCAGTTTGGGGTAGGGGAAAGGAGATAGGGTATAGAGAGGTGTCATTCTCTGAAGTTGTGCTTTGGAGCCTCTGGATTCATGGGCACCATCTTCCAGAATCTACTGGATCCTCCAATCTACTTCTGCTATTCCCTGATTAGCCTTTTGGGGGGTTGTACTCTGATTTGGGTCCCTGCCCACCAACAGAGGGGTTTTCCTCGGCCATGAGAATGCATGCTTTTCTGCAGGAAGGGTCTGACTAATATAGGGTGGTCACATGACATTATAGACAGGACCTTAGAGTGATCACAGGACAATGTTGGCAAATCCACAGCTCCAGGAACCCCCTGTTGTGACACCCAGCCCACTCTTCACACCCTTATGTCCTGGGACCAGACCTCTCCCTCCTCCAGTTTCTCAGCCCTTTCCCATCTGCTTCACTCTCCATCCTCCATCCTAGGACTGACCTCCCTTCAACATTGCTCCCAAGGCACGTGGCACCTGGCGGTAGGGGTGGAGATGATGACATGGGATCAACACTTGCCAACCTGAGTTGTGTCCTGCAGGAAGCAGTGGGGTCACCACGTGATTTTCAATATTTCAAATACCCTACTGAGAATTACATCTGGGCCCACAAGACCTAATTCTCACAGCAGGCTCACTGAACTCCAAGGCCTGAGCTTTGGGCAAAACCTAATTCATTTGGCAGACTCAATCTTTTCCATCAGGGGGGTTGTGATGGCTAAAAATGATAAAAGGACTCTAGGCAATGGATAGGTTAGAGTAAATTGGCCTGAGCAACCTCACTGAGAAACTGGGATTCCATACGGCTGCTGTCTTGAGTCCCTCTGATCTCTGTTTCCACTCCCACCATCAGCCACATCCTGCATCCTTTTATGGATGGCGCCCTCCCCATGAAGCCTGCCCTAGGTAGGCACTCATCTTTTCTCAGAGTAATCTCCATAGGATCTTCTCTGTAGGAGAGGAAGGATTTTACGCAAGCTCTGTGTAAAAGTTATTCCAATGCCTGCTCCTCCCACCTCAGCCCCTGCACATGAATCTTCTTGCAGGGTCGCCCTGAGGACAAGCAGTTTGCTAACTCAAGGGACAGCAGGGAACTCAAATCCCCGATATCAATGAAATTTATGAGTCATGGATATCATAGGACCCTGTTTTCATTTGACTTCATTCACCACTTCCTTTCTATGTATTAATTTCTCCCAACAGCCCACTTATCTTTCCTCTTGGAGCCCTGCCCACTGTCACTCTCCCTGATACAGGGGTATCTCTTAACAGGCTGAAGCACTCAACGCTGTTAGTGCTTAGGAGCTGGCTGGCTCAAGCACTCACAATCTACCCTCTGTGGCTAATCAAATGTCAAAACACCCTCCCCCAGTGATTTGGAGGAGCTTGGTGACAGGCACACCTTGGCCACTGAGCCATCAGAACAAGCCACATTTGTTTGGTGGCAGGCTGTGAGAGTGGCTTCTGTCATGTTACATTCCTGGCGGCAGCAAGCAGTTAGCTTTTCCTGAGAAGCAACTTCTCTGTGGTTGGTAGGGTTTGGAATTTTTTTTCTTCTGAAGGCAAAGAGGTACTCCATGCCAAGGGTCAGCTGGGGGAGGGGGTGTTTACATTTTTTTCTATGACAAAATGTTGTAAGGCCTCTGAATCATAGCAGCAACAACAGTGTTTAAAGGGAATTGACTGTATCTAGGAGTGGTCTCCATTCTGTCACAAAGAACACTAGCAAGTTACCGCCACTCTTTTTGAACTTGAACTTGAACTTCTGTTTTCTCTTGTGGAAAATTAGGGAATTGTGTTAAATAGTCCCTATGTCCTTGAATGAGCAGGTGATTTACCTTTACACTGTGCTGTACAATTTAAACAGTTCTCCACTTGTTCCTTCATTTGATGTTCACAATAACCCCATAAGGGAGCCAGAAGAGGGATTATTATCTCCATTTCATAGCAGTGAATGACTTGCCTGTGGTTACATAGCCGCCGTGTGACAGAACCCAGCCTGGATCTCGGGCTGGTCTCCCCTTCCCGGTCCAGGCCTCTCTCACCTCCTGATGCTGATGGTGCAGTCTTGGAGCCATAGCATCACCACCTCCACCTCTGAGCAGAAGCTTTTGTTCAAGCCAAAATTCAAGGACCATCCTGTCCGCCTCATTTTCTGCGGGGAGCATCCTGTCCTCTCATTTTCTAAATTGAGATCCATAGAAGAGAGTGAGAAGGCCTCCCAGGCTGACGTGGCAAAGCACCCCATTCTCCTGAGACAGGACAAAGAGCTGTCCCACTGCACTCTGCTCATGGCTCCCCCCTGCCCCAGGGGCAAGAACACTTGCATTTTCGATCTGAGCTAAAGATATGTCTGTCGAAAAGGTGACACTGGCAAGTTCTGGGTGCATTCATGACTCCACCACTATGTCACCATTACCCACATTGCTGTGGTGGGAGCTTTGAGAAATTGTCACTGGGGTCCTCTTGAGGGTTGAGATGCCAAGTGAGGTCATGACAGGGTAGTCGTGTCTGTTCCCCACCCTCTCACTCCTGCAGATCTTCCTGGCCCTCCATGAGTGCCCTGACTCATCCTTTGGGGTCCTCAAAGTCCTCCAAGTTCTCCAGGGGCCCAGCACCACCCTATTCCTACCCTACCCAGACCACAAGGGAGTGGTTCCCTCCGTGGCACCCCAGGCCTACCCTGCAGTCACAGCACAGCCCACAGGGGTTGGCCGCAGGTCCTCTCCCTCCTGCCCACCTGGCAAATGCCAACTTTCTTCTCTAGACCTCGCTCAGTGGGGTCTCCTTCCAGACACTGCCCCTGCCAAGGCAAGTGCTACCTTCTCCCACACTGCACCCCTTTGGAAAGCCTTGTCCTTTCACCTGGCAACTACGAGGCTGTCCTCGTAGCCGGCTTCTCAGGGAAGGCAGCACTGTACCTTACTCCAATCAGTACCTTCAGTGCCTAGACCCTGCTGGGACTCAGCAGCCTTGGAAGGAGGGAGGACAAGTTTTACATGCTGATCAGGAGCACAGGCCGTGGCACCAGGCTGGCCAGAAATCCAGTCTCAACACCCACCAGCCTGTCCCCTAAACCTCCCTTCCCTCAATTTTCTAATCTACAAAACAGGGACAATGGTGCCACAGACTTCTTCAGGATTCATGGGAAAAACCACGGGAAGAGTTTAGCACATCACAGGCAGTAACTGGGAACTGCAGTTATTATTATTGGGGAATTCCCCAAAAGGTCCCTCAGTGAGTTCACAAGAAAGCCCCTGGGTCTCCACATCATCGCCTGCAGGAGTGCCCCGGGGGCCTGGCAGCCTGTCCCTGCCCTCCCTTCTTCTCCAGCCCCAGTTGGAAAACCCCTTGGTCAGGCTGCCCCACACACAGCCAAGCTGCTTTTCTTTCCCTGTTGACACAGGGAAGACTTGGCTGCCTGGGGCCTGAGCTGCACCACCCACTCTTTGAAGTGCAAACACCAGGCTGTGTATTTTGGGCCCCTCTGAAGGGCCATTTCTGGTGAAAGACCAGGTTTTGAAATACTTCACTCCTGTTTGCATTCGGAAGCCCATACAAACTTGGGTCTCTCAAGGACTGTGGTTCAGAGACGCTGGAGGTCTGTCTGCGTGGTGATGGAACAGGCCCTCTGCTCTCAGGGCCGTGCCTGCCTGGGCCACCTGTGTGGGGAGAGGGAACCCTGTACTCAAGGTGTCTACCTCTGGCTGGGGAGAGCAGATGAAGGCGCGTGGAGGCCCATGGAGGTGAGCCAAGTGGGCAGACAGCTCAGACCAGGGCTGGAATGCAGAAGTCGTCTCCCACAGTTCTGTCTGTGACTACACCGGCAGAGCGTCTCCCAGCCTCCCCTCTGCTGCAGGGACCCATACTGGCCTCCCCACCCAAGAAGTATGTAAATGTCTCATTCTGCCAAGAGCCAGGGAGAGAGGAATGGACATTTATTTAGGCTGCATTGCTCTCAGAAGGCTGTATGAGCCCATCAGCCTGGAGCAGAGGTTGAGAGGGTGGGAGGAGAGGGCGGGCTAACTTGATTCCTGAAGGTTTGGAGGAGGATTTGATTTTCTCCTCTAGTAAGGGGAGCCACCACATCCTGAGTGATCCTTGGGGCCTGGTGTTTTACATGTTCTCTTACTTCAAGCCTCGTGAGGTGGGTGGTGCCATCTCCCTTTCAGAGATGAAGAAATGATGCTAGAACTGCCCCTTACCCAAGACCTGGGACTTTGGTGGCAGCTCCTTGAAGACAGGGCCATCATGGGTTTCAACGTTCTCTCTCTGGGCTTGGTCCAGTGGCCTTTCCCTGTGTGCAGAAGCTCTTAGGGAATGTTCCCTGAAAGGAGGCAGGGAAGGGCTTACAGAGGAGGGAGCGCAGAGGAAGGCAGCACAAAAGCTTCAGGGCAAGGATATTCTGGATGAGCACAGAAGCTGGTGAGAAGCCCAGTTTGGCCAGAGAGGAAAGAGATGGGGAAGACAAGGACAGGGCAGTGGCAGAAGCTGGTGTAGAAGGGCCTGTGCCTTCCGCAGACATGGTGGTATGCCCGCCCAGGGGCCATCTATAAACCAGACAGCCAGCAAATAATGAAGAAGGTCTCTGAGTGTGCCTGGGGCCTCGGGATCCCCCAGAAAGCACACAGAAGGCAAAGAAGTAAACTGATTTATTTATACAACTCTCTCATGGGTCCTAAGCAGTGAAAACAAATTTCCAAACACTAGGCTTACCTGCATCTCCTTGCAGAATGGGCCATCTTTTTGGCCTCCACTCTGAGCCTGTTTACTCATAGTTTTCATATTGTTCCAACAGTGTAGGAGCCTGGATTCTCAGCCCCAGGCAGAGTGGAAGCCCTGATCTAGGATGGCATGGCAGGGTTAGAATCAGGTATCTGGGCACCAGGCAGAAGGTGATGCTGGAAACCAACTGTGAAGAAGGGGACAGAACAATCAGAGCAAAGTGGAGGAAAGGCTCCCAGGGGGTCCAGCTGGGGCTGCCTCAGATGGAGGGCATCGGATGAGGCAGGGCTGGCTTTCCTGACTGTGCTGCTGTCCAGCTAAGCTGACCCTCCTGCTCTGAGGCTCAGTCTTCCCGCCTGAACAGCAGGCCTCAGACCACTGGATGGTGGCAGAAACTAAAGGAGTTACCACCTGACTCAGGACCAGTCACTTGTGTCACGCTTGCTGTGCTGATGTTACTTTTTATTACTGGGGGAAACTCCACAAACCCTAGAACAGTAGATCTCAAACTTGTCTACACATCAAGAACATCTGAGAAGCTTTAATAAAACACTCATACTTGTGTCTGCCTGCTAGAGATTCTAAATTAAATGGCCTGAGGTCGGCACAGCACTAGGAGCTCTTTTAAAGCTTTCAAATGGTTCTAACATGCAGCCAGGGTGAGAACCATCACCCTGGGATCAATGGTGATTCCCCCAACCCAAAAACAGATGTTGGAGGTCTTATCAGAGTTGCGGAAAAGGGGCTAAACCTCTATGGGGTACCCAGGGTCTGAAGGCACAGGAACATACTTTACTAAAGCCTTCTGTCAAAGTAGTTAATTTCTTTTAAGCTTTGCCTCTTAAGGGAGTAAAGTTCAATTATCTGGAAAACTCACTTATGTGGAACTCCTCACTCCCTAATGACACTGGCTAAATGAGGTGTTACGATTCTATAGATTCTCAAATTAGAGTCTCTGTGATTCTTCACCCAGAAAAAAAAATTATCCAGAGGCTTGGATTTGAAGCACACTCTCACTGCCCCGACTCCTTAGGCAGTGGGCCGTAGTTAAAGCTTGTCCTGGGGAAGGGCAACCTGGCACTGTGGGAATATTTACACTCAAGCCCAGGCTGCCTAAGTAACATGCCCAGTCCTATCCGTTATCTTGGGTCCACGGGGCCCTTTAGACCATTTGCACATGGAATGGCAAGCCAGTCACCGCATCCTGATGCACTAGGACAATCACCTCTGCCACCCATCCTGCAGAGAACACGGCTCCTCATGGCCATTTTGAATTGTTTTTAAATCAAGAATAAAAATAAAGGATTCATTTCATTTATTTTGTTAGTTCATTTTTTTACCACAGGGGTGGGAAGAAGAAACCAAAAGTTACTTTATTTAAAAATGTCCTTTTGTTCTTAAGGACCTCACACAAGCAAAACCCAGAGATGGGACGTTCTATTGATGAGTTTTCCTGACTCAGGTAAGGGAAAGAGAGTGAGAAGAAGGGGTCACGCCCCAGGAGCCTTTGCAGCTGTCGGTGCTAGGTGGCTGCTTGTGTATTTTTTCTTGCCTGTCTCCCCACTGGAAAAGAAGTTCCAGGAGAGGAGAAACCTTGTCTGTTTTGTTTATTGAACTTACCTCCCAGGCCTACTCAGTGTCTTGCCAGGAATAAGCATGTAATAAACATCTGAAGAAAATAAGAATGATCCTCAAACGCAGTTTTGAGCAGATATGTGCAGTTGCTTTGTTTTTTATTATTGAGGCAGTCTCACCCTGGGCCCTGAGCAGAGTGCAGTGGCGCCATCATAGCTCACTACAACCTCAGACTCGGGCTGCGGGCATCCTGCTTCCTCAGCCTCCTGAGTCGCTGGGATTATAGGCGCGAACCATGACACCTGGCTGGACTTTTTTATTTTTTGTGGAATTGGGATCTCACTCTTGCTCAGACAAGTCTCAAACGCCTAAGCTCAAGCAGTCCTCCTGCCTCAGCCTCCCATAGTGCTAGGATTCAGCTCAAACTCAGTTTTGAATCAATGTTCTAGGATATGCTAGTTACCTGCTGTGTCAGTTTGCTAGGGTTGCTGTCACACAGTATTGCCAACCCGATGGCTTACACAACAAAGATGAACTCTTGCAAGTTCTAGAGGCTGGAAGCCCGAAATCCAGGTGTCAGCAGGGCTGGTATCTTTGGAGGGTACTGAGGAAGACTCGGTCCCATGCCTCTGCCCTAACTTCTGGCGGTTTGCTGGCAATCTTCAGCATTTATTGGCTTGTAGAAGCATCATGCCGCTTTCTATCCACATGTTGCCCCTCTGTGAGCGTCTGTGCCCAGATTTCTTTTCTATTTAAGCACACCAGTCATACAGGGTTGGGACTCCCAATAATGATCTCTTTTTACCTTGATTACCTCTGAAAAAGACCCTCGATGTGGATGAGGTTACATTCTAAGGTACTGAGTGTCAGAGCTCCAAACATACACATTTTTGGAGGACACAATTCAACCCATAACACTTGCTGATTAATTCTTCATTCACTCACTCATTCATTATCTCAATCCATTCCTAACATGACCTGTAGTGGACAGCCCCTATGTAAATGCTCTGTTACATACTAGGAGACAATAAGGATAATCAGAAAAAAGTCCCCGTGGCCAGCCACAGGGGTGCCCAACCTTTTTCTTTTCTGCTACAAATTCGAAGAAGAAGGGTTATCTTTGGCTACACGGTAAATACACAAACATTAATGAAGGTTGATCAGCAAAAAACAAAAAAAATGGTCCGTGTATAACTTTCCCAATATCTGACACCTGTGATATATAAAACAATCCTCAAATAATCCCCATGCAGCATTGGACATCCCTGGTAGAGCTCGGAGGCAGAAATAGAAATTGAGAACTGACTACAATCACCCAACACAATGACATAAAAATGGCGACAGAACTGCACAGGACCTGGAGGGAGACTCCAGGCTGGGGAGCGGTCGCTTCTGTGGAGGGGATCACGAAGTGTTTCTGGAAGAGGTAACACTTGAGCATCACATCTGCAGAACCAAGCGGGTGTCTGTGAGTGGAGGAGGAAGGAGCATGTGTGGACAGCAGAACAAGGTGCTGGGCTTTGTGGGGGAGCACTAAACACCCAGGAATTGAGGCTGGGATGGAATCAACGTGGAGCCACAAGACAAGGGCCCACCTGGACAGGGCACAGATGTAGAACCCGACATTCATACTTGCTCGTTGTTGAGGACAGGAGTGACGTAGGAAGTTCCCTAGGAGTGCAGGAAGCCAGCGTCTGCAAGATGACTTCCAGAAAGCCCGATCTGGAGCTGTTGGGGCAACTGGAGCCAGAATGGAAAGACCCAGGGGCTCCCGACAAGTGGTGAGCATGGAAGAGGCCTGTGTTGGGGACAGGGCAGGGGCTGTACTCCAAGATGGGGGCTCAAACAGAGAAAATAGAGAATGGATGGAAGGCTCTGAGGCAGGTGGTAGACCTGGAGAGCTGAGGAGGCTGGAGGGTTCCAAGTGGACATGGCAAGGCAGGAAGAATTAGGGTGGGAGACTGGGGCTGGGAATAGAGATTCAAAAAGAGGACATTATGGGAAATGAGACTGCCTGGAGAGAATGGTGCTCACTTGGAGGACCAGGCCCGGCGGGGCTCTGTGAGGGAGACTCTCAGTGGTGCCTGCATGTAGTTTCATCTGGAAAGAATACAGATGACCATGGTCCATTCCAGAGGAACCTTATTCAACAGGTGGGGGGAGGAAACAGCATTAGTATGTTTTAAAACAGTGGTTCTCTAAGTTCTCTCTAAGTGGTTCTCTAAGTTGGCTGCACATTGGAATCACCTGGGGAGCCCCCAAAACTACTTATGCCTGGGTTCTGCACCCAGACATCCTGATTTAATTAGCCTGGGGTAAAGGCTGAGCTTCAGGAACTTTGAACACTTCCCAGTGGAGTCTAACACTTGGCCAGGACCGAGCATGCTACTTTTCAGGGCAGGAGGAAGAACAGACCATGGAGAGGTGAAGGGCAGATGGTGAAGAGGAGAACCAGGAGACCCTTGCACCCTCTGAGGCCCAGGGAAGGGGTCAAGTGCTTCAGGGAGATCAAAGGGGTCATTAGACAAGGGTGTGCGGGAACCCCAGGTGTGTTCCCGCCTGTCCGTGCACAGCTCTCCCCAGCTCTGTGTTCGGTAGCCTCACTCGGGCATCCGGAAGGCAGCCACCGGGAGAAGAGGGATACCATGAAAATTGGCAAGTGCTGCCAATCAGGACACAAATTGGATTTTTTCTCCCAGGGAGTCAGTTGCTAAACATTTACCAGGACACCACTGTCTTTAGGCATGGACACCAGCTGAATAGAATCTGCAGGCCCAGGACAGGCTGTGTGTGTGAGCAAGCCAGGAATGAGAGCCTGGGGCTGAGGACAAGAAATCGCCATCTCAAGTCAGAGTTTTAACCCATTCTAAGTTAGGCTTCTTCCCAAGGGGTCCCAATTTCCAGACCGGAAATGTGTCTTCCAGGCCCCCAGCCCCAGACCTTCATGCTCTTTCCATGTGAGCAGCTTTACTGTCTCCATCCCCTGCTGTCCACAGCACAACAGAGCTGCAGTGCTGGCTTCCCCACTCTCTGCTGGCCCTGGAGGGCCCCTAGACACGGTCAAACCTGGCCTGGGCTTTCAAGGCCCCAGTTCACTGGTGACACATTGAGGCTGAAATGGCAAATGTCCATGGAAGGGGTGGCTGACAGATTAAGTCAGAAATGAGAGACTATGACAGCCCAGAATTATCAAATGGATGTGCCAACAGAACCCTGCAAATGGTGGAGCTCTGAAGAAGGGGTGCTCTTCAATGAGGTGGGTAGGAAGAAGGTGTTGACTGCCCAGTTGTCCATGGCCATCTGATAAGGGGACAATTTGAGCTCAGCATTATTTTACTCCCCCAAAGACAGTCCTGCATCGATTTGTACTTCTCAATATCCAGGCCTTTTGTGTACTCCCTGGGAACCCCTGCTAGCAGCATCTGCTAGAACCTCTGAGACTTGGTCATAGCAGAAAGCTGACCTCCTTGATAAGTTCCTGATAACCCTTTTAAGTCCTACTCAAATCTCAGTCCTACTCAAATCTACTCAAATCTCAGTCCTACTCAAATCTCCCCTCTTTCATCCCACACACATTCAGCCTTGATCAGCAAACCCCCCTCCTTGCAAACTCTGGCTGGACAATATTGGCTGGGCTTCCCTAGTCAATTCCAGCTGATTCCCATGCGAGCCCACTTGAAGCACCACCATAGGAGAAATGAAGACTGGCACCTTTTAGGGGAGGCATTGATCAACCAGAATGGGCCAGCAGCCAGTGATCAGCTATACCCCAAAAAACAAGTGACAGGAGGAGGTCCAGGGATCAGGCATCATTTGGTCTGGGGAGAGTATATCCCCAAGAAGTTACTTTGGAAGATGGCAGAGCCATCACATGCATGTGGACTTCACCTTTTGTGTGGCAGTGAAGAAGTCATAGCCCAGGGCCGAAGCATGCTCTGGTTTTCAGAGCTGTCCAGCCTGCTGCTTACAGAGGCCTGGAAATTTGAAAAAAGCAAGTGTCAGACTCATTCCCATAGAGAGGAAGCTAGTCAAGAAGATCACCTTTTAATATCCCACTCCCAACATGTGGGGAATGTCCCCCCCCCAAACTCATGAACTCCACCCCAAGCAACAGGGGCTATAGGCCCTGGGGGGTGGTGAAAGGTAACTCTGTGTTTACCTGCCTGGTGCTAGAAACAGACATACCTCTTCCTCTCTGCTGGCCCTGATATACAAGACATCTCTGAAACATGGTCTCAAAAAAGGCCATGCCACCGAGAGGTAAGTGACTGATAGCAATGAGATCAGCTAGGTGTAATGCTTGGGCAATGTCAAGCTGGACCTGGGACCTAGTCATTAAATTCCTATGCTATGGCTGGACCTCTTCTATTCAATTTACTATTCCTTTTCAAAGGGCCACTGGGTATTTCCCACAAACCCACCTGGAGGCAGGGTCTGGCCTGGCATGGAGGTGGGAAAATGAATCTTTTAAAAGATCCATTTTTGTGCTCTCTCCGATGTGGAATACGATTTTACATTATTAAACAGAACACCACACCTGAGCAGATCTTGCAGACAGATAAAATGAGGGCAAATCTAGCCCCATGATGGAAGGATCAAGGATTGCAGAAACACGGAGAGCCCCTGTAGGCTGCATCTTCTCCAGTGTTTGTTTTCAGATCATTAAATACTTAACAGAGGGAGAGACTAAAAGCTGAAATGTTCCAAGCCACTGCTGATTAAGTATCAATCAGAAATGAAGACTAAACAAGTCTGAAATTATAATGATCCTTTTTAAGGACAGGTTCATGTCCACTTGATTCTTTTTTTTTTTTTTAAATTTTCCTGGCAGGAAGCAAAGCAACTAAAGCATATACTTAAATACAGGTTACCTGGCGACATTGACACTCAGATGGGTATCACTCTCCTCATCTTACAGGTGAGAAAGGTGCTCTCAGAGAGCGTATGAGTCCCCCAGAGTCAAGCTGCGACTGAGAGTGTGTGTGTGTGTGGGGGGGGCAGGTGTCTACCCCGGGCAGAACCGGATGGTGCGCGCCACCCCCACGTTCGGCTTTCACACCAGGCAGAGGAATTACATTCAAGGACTTCCCCTTCATGTAGCTGGAAGACACCTGGGTTTTTGCCATTAGTGTGGTGGTAGGTTCTGAGGTAAAGAGTACAACTCACACTTACTGAGCATTTACTATGTTCCAGATTCTATGTGACATGTATCATGACATCTAATCATAGCAACCGCCAGGTAAGTAGACACCATGATGAACCCCACTTTACAGATGAGAAAACTGAGATGGAGAAAGGTTGAGTAACCTGTCCAAGACACCTGGATAATAAGCTGGACACAACCTACAAACCCAGCCAGTTTAATTCTAGAATCCTCACGCTTAACCTCTGTCCCTGTTTTCCAGGCAAGCCAGCCCCTTGTCCTTGCTGCAGACTGAGCGCCAGGCCTTTCTTGGGATTGCCAGATCCTGCTCTGAAAATGAGGAGATGACATTTGGCACCAGCCGTCTATAATTGGCTCTGAGAGGAACTGGTTTTCCCTGGGGGTTCAGGATTCAAAGGGTTAACTGTAACTTTATTCCCTTTCAAAGGAAATGAAGCAGGGGCCCTATTTGGGGGTAAGCCCCATGCCTGAGTCACTTTGGCACTTAATTGCTTATTATTTAATTGCTGTATTGGGGAGCACAAAGTGATCTACTGCAAAGTTATTAGCAAATTCCAGTTTTAAAGAAATAATTACTGAATTCTCCCTCCCTGGGTTGAGTAATTCCTTCCAAGATGCTCAGCGACATTAAGCATTTTCACTAGGGCCGATAGCAGCTCTGTAATATGCAAATAAAGTAACTCTGTAATTACCAATAAAATGCTTACTGAAGTGACAAATTTTTACTCAGCAGCTGAGTTGGGGGAGAAATGGCATCATTTGTTTTTTAAGGATCCTTTAACCTTGTTAGTTGGCATTCATTTCAGTGCTGTTTTATGGTCATTTAAAAAGACAACGGAGCCAACAAGGCTCCCTCAATGGGAAGAAGGCCCTCCCAGGAGCACCCTCTTCCCACCAGCCTTGCTCATTGTGTGAAGGCATGGGCCTTCTGGGGGCTGGGGGATTACAGGCCCTTGGCAAACCTGCCCTGAAGGTCTCTGTGTGCACTGGGAGTCTGGTTTTGAGTTGGGTTCAGGGCTGATCTTTCCAGATGGACAAATGGAAAGTGACCTCTCAGCCAGAAGCAGCTGCCGGAATGATCCTTTTGAACTCCCGAACATGGCTGTGCCACTCCTCTGTTTCTAGGCTCGTTTGTGTTCCAGAGTTAACTCCATAAAGTCCCACTGCTCACCGGGCCCTCAAGGCCTTTCACAACCAATTGGTTAGTCAGAGTGTTGGGCACAATAAAGGTTCTAGCTTCCTCTTCTACAGGCTCATCTACACCTCCCCATACAACCTGGATTTCTTCATCTATAAAATACTGTATGGGTCAGTATAGACCAGGCTATGCTTCAGCAATGAGCAAGTCCAAAAATCTCAGTGACTTCAAACAATCACAATGTACTTCTCCTGGCTCATGCTGCATATTCATCATGGGTCGTGGGGATCCCTGCTTATTCTACTCACGCAGCAAAACACAAGCTGATGTAGCAGTTACCTCAAACAGTGCTGGCCTGTCGCTGTGCTGGAAGGAACGGAAACTGTTCCACAACCTGGAATGACACATCACTTCTCATCCAGAACTGTTCGCATGAAACCACCCAACCACAAGGAGGTCAGAAAGCGAAATTCTACTTTGTACTCAGAAAGAGGTGAACCAGAAGTATGTGATGACAGCACTAATGACCACCACAAATGTGGGTTTAAAAAACTGTGTAAGAATGATTTCCTTCATAGGGTTGTTGTGAGAGCTGAGTGTGATCATGCTTGTAGAAAATTTAGCACAGAGCCTGGCACCTGGGAAGTGCTGGGCCAATGTCAACTACTAATATGTGTTCAATATATGCTTATTGGATAAACATTCCAGTATAACCTTCTGTGGTCACAAAGAACGGTCTCTCTCTCTGGATCCATATAAATTATAGTGTTCATAGGATAACTTCAAAGAAAAAGCAACAATTGAACCAAGATCATGCAGTGTTGCGGTGTCAGGAGATGACACGGGAAGGAGGTGAGGTGTGAGAAGAGGCAGGGAGATTGGGAGGTGAAGTGCACAGGATTGGCGCTGGGAGACGGACTTCACTGTCATACAGGTTTTCACGGACAGTCCTACCTTCGATAGAGGACTCTCCTCAAAGAATGAGAAAAGAGACTTGATCCTAAAGCCCGGGCTAACAAAAATGGCAAAATTCCTTTGATGTACCCTGTGTTTAATTCTTGGCTCAGAAAATGTGTCTGGGAAGTAGGGTTAGGGTTAGCTCACCAGAAACCTTAATCTGAAACCCAGATCCCTTTTGAGAACCTAGGCCTCCCAACTCCAAGTCCAGAGGCTTCTACACAGTCCTAGGAAAATCTCCATGCAGTGGCTGACCTGGTTTTTTCCTTCTTGTTGCCAAAAGATCCAATTCTGAGTGACCACATTTGCCCCTGGGATAAGCCTTTTCTCTCCTATTTGCATTGGTAACTGCTCAAAGTCCCACCGAGGCCTTGGAAGTGTGCCACCCACATCCTCTCACACTGGCCCAATTGTTTGTGGCAATTGCCTCCCTTTTGAACTCTGGACCTTCTGGAGGAAACCATTTCAATAGGAATAACTCCGAACACTCCCCAGCCTTGCCATCTGGGCGTCTGGAATGGAGCTTCCAGGATATATGGCTCTTTTGAAGGAAACAAATTCAATTGGTGATTGTGTTCCCATTTAATATGCCTCAGGAGTGGTCTTGTAATCTTGCCAGGGCATTTTTTTTTCATTCAACAAATGCTTATTGATTTCCTACTGTGAATTAGACACTGGGCTGGGCATGGGGGTAGGAAGGCGGGGAGAGAGGATACTTTTAAGAAAATGGCTGTGACCCAATAGATTAAAAAGCATAATAGACATAGGCACCAAGGACTATGGCAGCCCAGCATAGGGGTGGGGGCATAGGGGTGATTGCATCTGGCCAGTCAGAAAGGAGGCCGGCACCGGCCACCAAAGAAAATGGCCCTACAGAAATGTCTACCTAGACTGCAAGGAGACTCTCAATATTTCGGGACAGGTTTAGTATGATAAACATGGAAACAGTAAAACATGATTCCACTAAGCAAACATTTTACTATGAACTGCTGCTTATCAGGCACAGAGCTGGGCGTCTGAGAGGCCCAAACAGGAAGAGGCATAATCCCTGCCTCACTATGGCTTATCATCCAATTGTGGATATCGAGGTTGGAGCACAGATTACTCTACCGCGTGGCCCAGCAGGAAGACTCCCGTTGCCTGAGAAACCCTACTAAAGTGGAAAGAGCAAAACATTCCCAGGGCACACTTTCTAGAGAAGGCGGCAGAAGTAGGTTTTTGAAAGACAAGTAGATTTTGCAGAAACAGAGTGTGAAGCCGGGAGGTGAGGGTGGTAGCAAAACAGGCAGGGTGACCACAGAGCTGAGTCACAGATACAGCCATACACACGTGCCCCACCTGGGACGAGGGTCTGTCAAGAGCAATGAGGCAACGCTGGGGCTGTGGGGTAAGGCAGGAGTGTGGGCCCGAGGTCACCAAAGCTGTCACCACTAAAGGCCTTGTGTTGGGTTTTCTCTAAGGATTCACTTACTTAACAGGCATTTTTTTTTTTTTTTTTTCTACTGAATATACCACATCTATTGAACAATACTCAGTGTTTTCCCACTGTATAACCCGTGGTGGCTAAATTAAGATTATTATAGCCAAAAGGAAAGAAAATTTCATGAACATAGGGCTCCAGACCCTCCAATGGCTCTCCATTATCCTTAGAATAAACTCCAGCATGCAAGGCCCTTGGGCACCGGGCCCCTTGCCTCTCTGCTAGGCCTTGCTGAAGAACTTGTGGTTCTTCATCCCTGCACATCTACCCTCTGGGATCTGAGCATCCTCCCCCTCCAGGGGAAAGCCTCCACTCTTCCCCATCTCCATATCTTCTGGCATCTTTGGGCTCAAATCTGAACACTTCCTCCAGGCAGTGTCTCCTGACCCTCAGATCTAGGAGCTTTTATCATACTATGTGATCATGCTGTTTGCTTGTCTGTCTCCTTTGGGAGGGCGGTGAACACCCAGGGACAGAGGCTCCGAATGCTGCCGGCAGTGGTCAGCTCTGTGGAGTATAGCAGCACTCAATAAAATCTGAGTAATGAGAGAGCCAGTGAGCAAGCAAGATGTATTATTTCAAGTTGACACATAGCATCATGTCACAGCAAAAGCTACCATTCATGGAAGGAACCTACTGGTGGGGATTTTGACCCAAGGAGGGGCAAGTCTTTTCCCGCCACTGTCATATCTCTTTAGCACCCCCAGTCAGGATGGGGCTGGGCAGGTGACAGGAGCACCAGCCAGATGGTACCACCTTCTCCCACGTATCTCTCCTATTCTCTCCCTTTTTCACCACTTCCACCCTCTGGAGCGACATGGGACGTAGGATCGGTGCTTCTGATTCCTCAGGAAATGGTATCCTGTTGGTCCGTCCATGTCTCAAACCCCATCCTTTACATCATCCCTACCAAGAGCAAGTGTTCACTGTGCCCTACTTTGCGCCAGTGCTAAGCTGAGAGGTGGGGATGTTTCCCTGCCTTAGCTCAAGTGTTTGTCCAGGTGAGTGTACCCAGATCTGGGAGACTCTGCAGACAGGGCTTCAACACCAGTTTTCTGGTTTGACCTTCACAGCAGCCCTGTCTGGGAGGCTGAGCTCCTGGACAGATCTTCACCTGGAAGCTCATAGATGGAGCTTTCCACTGTTGAAAAACAGATCATATCACCATTTGCAGAGGAGGTCAAGGGCCCAAAAAGGCAGACAACATTCACTCCCTCTTTGGCCAGCCACATGACACCATGGATAGTGGTTACTCTGTGGCCAAAACCCCTGGCCCTCGGGGATGCTCAGCACCCAACCTGCCCATATCTCCAGGTCTCTCTGGGCTCTCTATATCTATTCCTCCTCCACTCCAACCCACAACATCCACACACACTCATTCATTAATTCACTACTTGTAAACATCACTGTGTCAGATGCTTACCTCGCTCAGTCCTCAACAACTCAAGGAGGGCTTTGTTATTATCCCAATTTTACAGAAAGGAAAACAGAGGCCAAAAGTGTTAATTATCCAAGGTTGTGCAATTAGCAGGGGCTGGGCTTCCAGCTTTGGGGATGCTGGTTCTGCAGCCTGTTTTCACCACACTCCCTCAGGAGGGCTCTCACCTGCTCCTGTCCTCAGTTATTCGGCCATCACAACAGGAAAGGAGGAGCTTCAGAAGCTTGGCACCCATCAGAGGAAGATTCCAGAGCCCAGGGCTCCTCTTTTTCCTCTTCAGACTTTTGAAGTCCCTTGACCTGCCTTGGATTTCCCCTACCTGGCCCAAAAACACTTTGGAGCAGGCCAGAGAGGACTAATTAGCAGTCTGCTGAGGGCTTTGAAGATGAAAAGCAGCCTTTAAGTGGCAGCCTATTATCCCTAAGCTTCACTTGCGGAATAATGAAATTCCAGGTTCCAAATGGAGAGTAAAAATCCTTTAACAAGGTGATAAAAGGAGGCAGTTGAGAGTGAGGGTAAGGGGAGGCTGCTCACACCTTCCCTGTGTACGCCCCAACAAGCCTTGGGCTAACCAAGAGGGACCTGGGACGGCTGCTGCCCCTGCCAGTGACCTGCCAGCCTCCCCCAGACATGGGGCCAGGTGTGGGGCAGAGCATGGGGTTGAAAAGGGCTCTGTTGCCTTGTATTTCTGACTCTGAAGGGGTCCTGCTCTCTCTGGGATCAGTTTGCCTTAGGAGCTGACCAACATAATCCCTTCTGCATCCGGAACAAGGATGGCTCTTGAGGATGAGGACTTGGCTCTGCTCCCATTCTATCCTCAGCCTCCAGTTAACTAAGCAGCTGACTCTGCTGCTAATTTTCTGGGGTTCTAAATGACACAGCTGAGAAGGAATAGTCCTGCCTGTACCCTTAGGGAGTTCCCAGCCTGGCTGGAGCAGCGGAGAGCCACATACACACACACACTCTGCCTGGAGGTAACCGGATCTATGAAGAATGTCCCCTCTTACCCCCCTCAGAACCTGTACTCAGTCTGTACCCCTACCTATCTCATCCTGGGGTGATGCATTCCTTGGGAATAGGATGGGTCCCACTCACTGCTGGGCCTCCTGGGATTGCCACAGGGACAAAGTCACATTCAGACACAAATACCTGGTTTTAGGAATGCAATAAATAATCATGAAATGGAATGGGGAAAGTTATTAGATTAAAGAGATTTTGAGAAAGTCTCATCAAAAAGTAAAACTTGGGCTGGGCACAGTGGCTTACACCTGTAATCCTAGTACTCTGGGAGGCCAAGGTGGGTGGATTGCTTGAACTCAGGAGTTTGAGACCAGCCTGAGGAAAAGCAGGACCCCATCTCTACTAAAAATAGAAAAACTAGACAGCTGTTGTGACAGGCACCTGTAGTCCCAACTACTCAGGAGACTGAGGCAAGAGGATCACTTGAGCCCAAGAGTTTGAGACTGCTGTAAGCTATGACGCTACAGCACTCTAGGCACAGCAACAGAGTGAGACTCTTATCAAAAATAAATGAAAGTAAAACTTGATCCCATATCCACTACTTGGACAAGTTACTTAACCTCTCTGTGCCTCAGTTTTCTCACTTGTAAAATGGGGACTACAATAGACTCTACCTCAACAGGTGGTTCTAAGGTTATATGCTAATTCCTATAAAGAGCTGAGAACAGCATCTGATGTGGTACTTAATGAAGTCAGACAGTTATTATTACTTTATTATTTATTTGGTTATTATTATTTTCATTAGTTATTGTTCCTCTCATCTCTTTTCTGCCACCTGGAGCTCCCCTAACCTATTACTGTGCAAGGTGGGGAGGCAGGGAGGGCAGATGCCATCTGGACAGTCCCTGTGACTAAGGGGCCCCAGCACCCCCAAGCAACACATGGCAGGTATTCCGAGCTCCTGCCTAGCCCCACACTTGGTCTTTACAAGCTTGAAATCCAGAAAGCCAGGTACTGTTGTCCCCACTTACAGATGAGAATGCTGAGCAAGGGAGTTGTCTCAGGTGACCCAGCTGGGCACCAAAGGGTACAGCTGTGCATATGGGTGAGCAATCATTTGTGCAGTTAAGAAATGCGTCTTGACTACCGATAGGCCAGGCACCAGGGAGCAGAGGAGATAGACACATCCCTTGCCCTTGCAGAGCTAACTTTCTAGTAAACACAGGAAGAGTGTTTCGAGATAAATGAATAAATATCACAGCTTGTGGTCAGGGCTAGGAAGAAAATAAACAATGTTCTATGACCATATGTAAAGAGGAGCTTGTTCCAGGGAGACTTCTCTGAGGAGGTATGACCTAAGCCCTGAAAGATGACAGGTGAAAGGTGAAAAGGGGTGGCGCCCGTGCTCAGTGGGTAGGGCACCAGCCACGTACAGTGAGGCTGGTGGATTTGAACCCACTGCTAAAACAACAATGACAACTGCAACAACAAAAAAAAAAAAAAAAAAAAGAAAGAAAGGAAGGAAGGAAGGAAGGAAGGAAGGAAGGAAAGAAGGAAGGAAGGAAAAAGGAAGCTGTTCTTCTGGCTACCTCGGCTTTAATTCTCACTAAGGTGTAAACAGCCAGCTACAGGTCCAAGGTCTGAAAACAAGATTCGTAAATAGAAACGAAGAGGAAATCCTAGAGCAGTGTTGAGGTCCTATAGGAGGAAGAGAGGGAAATGTGACACTACAAAAGGAGAGGGCTTGAAAAGGCAGGGGAAAAGGCAGTGGTGAGGGTGCTGATCATAACTTCTGAGGGATTTGCTAAAAGCAGAAAGCCAGGTTTAGAGGTCCACTCGCATTGGTGAAGAAAGGTTAAGTGCCTGAGTTCTCTCAGAGACAGGCAGTGACTTGAAGCTATTAAGGCAGAAAATGAAAATCATCTGCTCCTGGGAGGAGGCTGCAGGAAGCTGACATCATCCTCATCCAGAACAGACGGAGGGAGCTCTGCATGGCAGGCCCCCCGAGAAGAGTGTCCATGCTCCTTCCCGTCTCACAGCTGTCATTCCTTAGCCTATCCCACCCACCTCCCCACACCCTCACCGAGTCCATTCTGTACCCCACACTCTGCTAAACTCTGAGACAAAAGAAATAAACCTGTAGCAGCAGGTGTGACCAGGCCTGGGAAGCAGAGAGGGCCACTCTGAGGAAGGCCCATTGAAACTGAGATATGAAAAGGGAGGGAAGCATGTTTCTGGCAAAATGATGACATGCACGGTGGCCCTCTGGTCGATTGCTAATAACTGGTTCTCAGGAGTGGAGGGGGCAGATGGCTGCTAGTGTTTGCCGATTGCTGTGGTGTAAATACTTTCACTGCTGCATGACGTCAGTGAATGTGGACGATCATAAGTCAACAAGAGACCCATCCCTGGGTGTAAGGCCTGAGGCAGGTAGGAAGCAGGTCCAGCAGTTGAAGGAACAGAAGGGAGGCCTTGTGACTGGAGCCCAGTGAGGGGCACTACAGTAGGCTGCTGAGATCTCCCAGAGCCCTGCAGGCTTCGGAAGGAATGTGGGCTTAGCTAGCAAATGGCATGTGTAGACAGTGACCACACATCTCTGTTTCATCATCCTGTTCCCCTCAGAGCTCTGCAAGATTATACCTTGGGCCCAGAAATCCTGGTGTTAAGTAACAAGGGGAGAATTAGTCAATTAGATCCTCCCAGGAGCAATTGCCGGCTTTTCATCTGGTGAAAGGGGAGGCAGGCACTTCGTAACCATGGATGGGACCCACAGGACAGCCTCTGCTTCCTTCCCAGTGGCACACCACACTGTAGGCTGTTTGTTCACCATCCCTTCCTGCCTGATGAGGTCCAACTGGGCAGTCAAATGGGAGCAGGGGGAGGAGAAGTGTGGAATGGAAAAGTCCAGACCCCACATTGTGCCTCCCTAAGGGGACTGGCCCTGAGCTCCCAGGATATCAGGTATCTCTTCAGTCTCTTCTTAGGAGATGAGTAGAGCAAAACAGGAGGTGCTTGCTCTCTGTGCAAGGCCATGGGAAGTCAGAGCCCAGGAGGATCAGCCACCTGCAGGAAGGAGAAGGAGGGGAGTTGGAAGGGGCAGCACCATTGTTTGGCCTGGCCTGGCGTTCAGGGGGCCTTTACTGTCACCCACTACGCCTCACCCTGTACCTGGCACTGTGCACCTCAGTCACCCTAATTTCCCCCAGACTGAACCTCACAGGCCACCTTGGGATGGGGAAGAGAAAGTGAGAGAGAGTAGGGTCCTGGGAGAGCTCTACACCCGAGGCTGGAGTAGTTGGGAGACCATGGGCCGATCGCTGTCCTCTACAGCCCAGTTCTCATCAGAACCACAGAGGGACTGGGCAATAATCCTTAAGGTCCTTTACTTCTAAATACTGAGGTTCCAAGACAGTCACATCCCAGGGGAAAAGTCCTCCAACTGGTGCAGTTTATTGAGTAAACACTTCATGAAAGTGATGGTCACAGAGTGGAGTCAGGGGAAACAGGCTCTTTAAGCCCTTCTCGCTGCTGATAGCCTGAATCCGTGAACCTCGCCTGTACTGAGGTGCCAGGTGCGTTTCTTTCTGTGTATTAATCTTGACCTAATTTTAAAAATGTTTCAACAGACTTTATCTTTTAGAGCAATTTAAGTTCACAGCAAAATTGAATGGATGATACAGAGAGTTCCCATATATCCCTTGCCCCACATGTATTTAACCTCCCCGATTAACAGCACCCCTCTTCAGAGTGGCTGGCATGTTTGTTACGGTGGGTGAGGCTATGTGGACGCGTCGCTGTCACCCAGTTCCCACAGTGCACACGAGGGTTCACTCTTGGTGTCACACATTCTATGGGCTTGGATAAACGTACGATGCCCTGTATCCACCATCACTGCATCGTACAGAGTCATTTTCCTGCCCTAAAAATGTATCCATCCCTGCCTCCCACAACCTCTGGCAGCCACTAATCTTTTTATTGTCTGCATAGTTTTTCCTTTTCCAGAATGGAAATCATATGTAAGTAGCTTTTCAGACTAGCCTCTCTCAGGTAGTAACATGTATTTAAAGTCCGTTCGTGTTATTTTGTGGCTTAATCGCTCATATCTTTCTTATGCCTGAAAAATATTTCATTATCTGGATGTGACACAGTTTGTCCTAGATCCTACTGGATGTCATCACCTACTGAAGGACATCTTGATTGTTTCCAATTTGTGGCGATTAGTAATAAAGCTGCTGGCTCCGTGCCGGTAGCACAGTGGTTACGGTGCTTGGCACATGCACCGAGGCTGGCGGGTTCGAGCCCGGCCCAGGGCCAGTGAAGTAACAATCACAACTGCAACAAAAAAACAGCCGGGTGTATGGCCGGCGTTTGTGGTCCCAGCTACTTGGGAGGCTGAGGCAAGAGAATCATTTAAGCCCAAGGGTTGGAGGTTGCTGAGAGCTGTGACACCACGGCACTCTACCCAGGGAGACAAAAAAAAAAGAAAGAAAGAAAGAAAGAAAGAAAGAAAGAAAGAAAGAAAGAAAGAAAGAAAGAAAGAAAGAAAGAAAGAAAGAAAGAAAGATGGATGCTATAAACATCCACGTGCAAGTTTTTATGTGGACATAAGTTTTCAGCTCCTTTGGGTAAATACAAGGAGCACAGCGGCTGCAGAATCAAGGTGCTCTCCTATACAAAGCTCCCCCACCCTCTCACAAACCCAGCTGAGCACTCTCAGAAGGCAAAGAGTGTGTCTTATACTTCTCCGTCTCCAGGACTTATACCTAAGGTCCTCGATAAATATCTGTTGAAATGAAAAATGCAAATAGACAATCATATATCTCAGATTTTTCAGGACACTTTAAATTTCATATTATTTTATTCTTTTCAACAAAGGTGATTTAATATCAAAACAATAAAAAGAAGATTGAAAATGCCAAGTAAAGTTTTCCATATTAAAACATTATACAAACTGTGTTCCTTTTAAGAAGTCCTTTGCGAGACACTGATTCCTGCCTAAAGATTCTCAATATGCAGTTGCCGAAGGTGACAGGGACCTAGACCAGGCATCAGGCTTCAGTCAAGTCCCTTTCCCAGACTGGCCCGTGGTGTTTTCCTATGAGATACACACGGGGCTGGACCAGTTCCTTTATGGAAGGCTGCCCTAGTAACACCCATCAGATGAGATCCCACCCACCACCTCTGGGAAAGACAGCTGAGAAGGGAGCTTTGTGGGGAGAAGGTCTCCACTAGCTAAGGGCCCTCTCAGGGGAGGTCCCAGGCCCAAGCAGCAGGAAGAGGGTAGGGGCACCCTTGGCCCCCTTCCACTGGAGACAACCCCTTGCACCTTCTATTTTTTCTCATCTATTCATTTTAATTTATTGATCAAAAGAACATTCACTGAACACTTACCAGGTAATGAGGGCTCAGTGCTCTTAATGGATTGATTTAATTCTTATATAGCTCAATGATAGGGAGATTATTTTTATCCACCCGTGTAGATCAAGTTCACGCTACAAATATTTAGTGAGTGCATGCCACATGCCAAGGCACTGGTTTAGGGCTATAGTAGTGAACAAGACAGGCAGAGTCCCTGGCCTCATGGAGTTGGCATTTCAGGGCAGGGGCAGACAGTAAGCAGTGAACGCAAGTGAGTACAAGGTCCAAGTGCAACCAAAGAAGCTGAAAGGGGAGCAGGAAGGGCTCTGACAGTGGTGGGGGTAGGGTGGGGCTGACTTCCATATGAAATGGGGTAGCCAGGGTAGGCCTTGTTAAGAAGGTTAGGTCTCTGAGCAAAGATTGGGAAGAGAAGGGAGGGAAAGTTAGCCAAGTGGGTTTGTAGGGAAAGAGCCTTCCAGGCAGAAGAATCAGCCACAGTGAAGGCCTTGGGTAGGGGGCGTCTGGCACAGAGGACTGGGGCAGTGGAGTGGAGAGGAATTAACAAGGGAGAGTGGAGGGAACAGAGGACAATGGGGACAGATCATGGAGGGCCTGGTGGACCACTTATGGACTTGGGCTTTTCTCCGCCATGAAAGGGAAGCCAGAGTAGGGTTTAAGCAGAGTGATGTGATCTTCCAGACTTTTCTGTTAAGAGTAGACTGGGTGGAGAGATGGAAGGGTAAAAATGCAGATGCCTATTAGGGGCTGCTAGAATCAGCCAGCAGAGGCACGACAGTGGCTGGGACCGGCTGGTCGCAGTGGAAGGGGTGACCGGTGGTAGAATCTGCTTGGATGATGAGCCCTCATGATTCCCAGAGGAAACCAGTATTGACTTTAAAGGGCTGGGATAGAAGGCCTTACCTAAGCCCTGTCCTTGGGGCAGCCCTGTAGGTGGCTGATGGGAAATGGGAGATTCCAGGTCTGCTGCTTTCCCAGGTAGGCTGGTGATGCTGGGCTGCCCAGAGGAGGAAAGCACCCATACAACTCTCCTTCCCCAGACTGCTCGGGCCCCAATCCCAGTTCCGCTTAGCTTTACGGTCAGTGGCACAATGATGGTAGCTTCCTATTGCACTCCCCAGAAGCTGACCTCCCAGTCGCCCAGCCCCAGCATTCCAGTTAAAGAGGAAGCAGTCAGAACCGGAAGTGGAACTCGTGCCCAAGCGTCCCCGTACCCATCAGGAACTGGGGCCTGCTAGGGGGTGGGGGTGAAGACCAGAGAAAGGGGTTCCTCTCAGCACTGTCGAAGTAGCGTGAGCCTGCCCACTGAGCCAGCTGGTGTTGGCCCATGAAGTCAGAAGCCCAGCCTTTCCTGGAAACAGTGCTGGCATCTGATTCAGAGACCTGGGTAACGGAGTCCAGCTCTGCAGTTCTTAGCTACCTGATGATGAGCACATCAGGAAACTGACCAGGCCTCTACTGCAGCATCTTTAAAATGGGGACAAAGGTGTCTATCCAAGAAAGCTGTAATCAAGCACGAATGTAAAAACCACTTCGTAAACTAGAAAATGCTACACAAAGATCAAATGAATGCTCCATGCTCCTAGTCTACACCCCAGGGTGAGGGCATCAGAGGAGGATGTGACTCATTCAAACCAAGGGTCACAGACCGAAAGCTTCACAGAAAAAAAGGGGTCTTGAAGAATGAGGGGGATTAGCTCAAATAGAGAAGAAAGGGTATTCCAGGTAGAGGGAATGACATGGGCGAAGGCACAGTCTACAGCTGCAGGGAGGCCACAGGGAGCTATGGAAGGGTTTTGAACAGGGGAGCGGTAGAATCCGACATGCTTAGAGGCTACCCTGGCTACTAGGGAGGGACAGAGCGGAACTGCGAGGGCCCAGCTCAGCAATACTAAGGCATGAGCCAGCTGCACTCTGCAGAGGAGAGGGGAGCCTGCCCGGGTTCCTCTGCACTCCCAATCTGCATGGGGAAAGGCAGATGGAAGTGGGACGCTGGTGAGGGTAGGAGCCTAGGCCAGGCTGAGCCAGCTGGCTGCCCCCGCCTCCTCCTCCTCCAGTTCTTTGCCCACCCCAGCCCATCCCCAGCTCCTGGGAGCCTGGAGACCTGTTTGTTTTCCTTGTAAAGAGGGGAGCCCTGCCCTTTTGTGAGATTTCTGCTTGGGAAGAAGCGAAATGTCTACTTGTGCTGCTGCCTGGATTTCCAGCTATTGACATAGAGGCTGACAATGAAAGCAAAGGCCAAGAGAGGCAAAGACAAGGTGGCTGATTAAAATGTTCTTCCAGGAGGTTGTTCAGCCCTGCCCGGGGAAGGCTGGCTGGAAAACCTGGCCTGGAGGTCTTTCCTTCAGAGCTATAGGTACAGTTAGAAGTGGGGCTTTGACAATGGTTGAGAAGTTTCTGAATCCCCACCCCAACCCAGCTGATCAGCTCCCACACTCACTAACACTGTTTCACTCCTCCCTTTACAACCAGGGTCATTTACATGACCAGAATTTAAGGCTCAGTTATTTGTTTTCTAGAGTGAGGGCAATGATAACACCCACTTCATGCAGTTTGTTATAGGTCAAGTTCCCTAAAGCACAGAGTCTGAGGTGGAGGGGAGTTGCCAGATGACATATAAGACATCCGGTCAAATTTTAATTTCAAATAAACATTGAGTGATTTTTTTTTTTTTTAGTGTAAGTATGCCCCATGCAATATTTGTAATGTAGTAACACTAAAAGAAAGAAATCATTGTTTAAAGGTAATTCACATTTAACTGGGTGTCCTCTATTTTTATTTGCTAAATTTGGCAACTCTAAAGTGGAGAATGTGCCCATTCAGAGGGTTTACTGAGGATGCTTCAGGGTCAGCACCTGTCCCCAAGCAGGATGAGGCAGAGGAAGAAGTAGGGAGAGGCAGAAGTCACACAACAAGTCCTCAGCAACCCTCTGGAGCCCCCACACTCTAATGTCATTGGAGGTTGACTTTCCTTGGGAGCTGGTATGACCTTTGCATGGCTTCTACTGAGGGCAGTTCAAGGGGGGGGGGGGGAATCAGCTCAAGGCTTTCGGTTCCCAATGCTCCCTATGACTGGGGCATCCCAGGGCCAAGTTGTCAGCTCTTTTAATCTCCTCTGTTCCTTTTGGGGACCCCCTTTCAAATCAGGCATGTTGAACAATCATCTGGGAGGGGGTCCTGGTTCACAATTCCTTTGTGGGGTGGTGACCCCATGTGTTGATCCTTTCCACCCCTCACTCAATCTGCAAATCCCAACCAATAGCATAACATAGATCTTCTCCTAAAGACTCAGTCTTAAGCCCAAATCCATAAACACAGTTGTGGGGGCTTTGTTCTTCCCCTGTCTGTGTATGGTCTCATTTCTGTCTGAGTTAGAAGTTACAAGTCTGCAGTTAATTAGGCTGGAGGGAGTTCTTCTCATCATTGGCTAAAAGAGGATCCCTGCGTGCCAGTTGTGGAGGGCAGCCTGGCTCTGGCTTCCAGCCTCTGTCTGGGTCTGGCTTCCTTAGGGAAGGAGTCTGCAGGCAGGTAGGTAAGGGCTGCCCCCACACTTGGCCCTTGCTGGCTTTGGATGAGAAAGCCTCTCACCCTCTCACTGCCCTACACTCACACTGGTGTCCAACTGAAAACCCATCCACCCTGCACTCCCCTTTTATGAGGACCCTAAGGGCCCCCTGAGCCCCAGTTTGCTATCTTTCCATGTCTCCCATTAATGTGAGACATATTTAAATTCTGGAGCAAAGAATCTGGCTCTAGGTAAAAAAGCGTCTAAGCTCAGAAGTAGGTAGAGCGGCTGAGGAATCTGAGCATGCTGCTGTGTCCCCATTCATTCAGAATCACTAACAGTCATCCCAGGCTCGCTGCCACCACACTCTCCCACTTTTCTCTGGAAACAACCTTGTGAGGAAGGCCCTCTGATTCCCCCAGTTTTACAGATGAGGAAACTGAGGCTTAGCAAGAAAAAGTGCCTTGCCCAAGGTCCCAAAGGAAAACAGAGCATCAGGATTCCAAATTCAAGTCTGTCTCCCAATAGCACTTAAGCTCTGAATAGCAGAGTGTGCCCAGGTCTCCCAGGCTCATCGGGTCAGGCGCAGACTTGACGGCCTTGCATCACTGCTACTTTCAATGTCGCTATTCTTATCAAACAGGTAAACATTAAGGAAAGACATACCACCACCACCACCACCCCCCAAAGTCCCAGGCAGGCTGAGATTGGCACAGAAAGGAAGTTTGCTGACAGAAGCAGGAATTAGTCAGGGCTCAAGTGACGGGAGCAGGAACCCATCTAGCTATTTGAAACAGACGATCTTTAATAGATGGGATTAGCACCTTAGGGTAGAAGAGAGGGCTGGAGAGCTAGGTCTGCAGGAGTCCTGCCTAGAACTCCACAGACCTCACCTTTCCAGGTGACGTCTTTTGTTCTTCAATTGCTTCTTTTGTTTTTCAATTGCTGTGTAAACACACACATAAAACATTTACCATTTTAGTCATTTTTTAAGTGTACAATTAATGTTAACTATATTCACATCATTGTACAACACATCTCTAAAGCTTTTCATCTTGAAAAACTGAGACTCCTCACCTATTGAGCAACTCCCCACTGCATCCCAGCCCCTGATAACCACCATTCTACTTTTTTTTCCCTATGAATTTGACTACTTTAAATACCTCATGTAAGTGGAGTCATACCTTATCTGCCTTTCACTTAGCATAATGTCTTCAAGGTTAACCCATGTTATAGCATATGACAGGATTTTCTGAATAATATTCCTGTGTGTGTGTGTGTGTGTGCTTGTTACATTTTCTTTATTTATTCACCTGTTGATGGACATTCCACCTCTTGGCTATTATGAATAATGCTGTAAGAAACATGACTGTGCAAATATCTCTTTGAGATTCTCTTTTCAATTCTTTTGACTATATGCCCAGAAGTAGGATTGCTGAATCATATGGTAATTTTATTTTTAATCTTTGAGGGAACCGTTATACTATTTTCCATAGTAACTACCATTTTACATTCCCACCAACAGTGCATAAGTGGTCAAATCTCCCTACATGCTCACGAACAGATGTTATTTTCTGTTTTTCTTGTTTTTGTTTTGTTTTTTAATAGTGGCCATTTTAATGGATGTGAAAGTGATAGCTTGTTGTGGTTTGGTTTGGATTTCTCTAATAATTAGTAATGTTGAATATCTTTCCATATGTTTGTTGGCTGTTTGTATATCTTCTTTGAGGAAATGTCTTTCAAGTTATTTGCCCATTTTCAAATTGAGTCTTTCCTTTTTTGTTGTTGAGTTGTAGGAGTTCTTTATATATTCTAGATACTAATTCCTCATCAGATATGATTTGCAAATATTTTCCACCTCTCTGTAGATTGCCTTTTCAGTATGTTTGTTGTTTCCTTTGATATGCAGAAGCTTTAAAGTTTGCTTGCACAGTCTGGTTTATTGTTGCTTTTGTTGACTCATCACCACATTCAACTTTATGAAGTTTCCCCCGTATTTTCTTCTAGTTTTATCTTCTAGTTTTATCTAGGAGGAGAAGAGGTCTGGGGGGAGGTTCCCCTTCTGCAGTCAGGAGGATGGGGAAACAGACAGCTGCCTCTAGAATTTCTGATTTCAAGAAGACCTGCTGGCACCAAAATTCATAGCTCAGAAAATTACACCTCCCCACCACCTACACACAACTTACACTTGACATTTATGAAGATAATGGCTGTGGACACTGGAGCGTGAGTTTCTCTGGGTGCAGAAAAACTAAGCATCCCCACATGTCACCAGTCAGAAAGGACTAGGGTAGGCAAAGGAGGTCTCTATCTTCCAGTTGCTTTTTCATCTTGGGAGCACTTGGTAGGGGAGCTATGATTTCATCCAGAACCCTGGTGGGGAGGAAGTCTAGAAGTGTGATTTTTAGCTGTCAGCCTTTTCAGTATAAGATGGGGTCCGGTGAAGGGGGTTCAAATGGAAGACAAATGCTAGTAAACCAAGGTAATAAATTAGGTGGTGTGTTAGAAAGTGCCAAGCCCCTGCCTAGCTGGGAGCACAGCAATATTTCACCAGGACACAGCATGAAAAAGTGGCAGTTGGGGAGGGAGGATGCTACTGGGTAGGGTGATGCAACGGGTATGGGCACAGCCCCTGTGGTGAGACAGGGCGGGCATAGCATCCCAGGCCTACCAAACTTCAGCTGTGTGACTTGGCCAGGCCATTCCACCTCTCTGGATCTTCCATGCCTTCTATAAAAGCATGGGATGGGGGTTGGCCCAGAATAATCTGCAGCACACCCTTTCTGGGCTGCCTTCCATCTAGCAAAGCCTAGGTTTGAGTTTACTTTCCCTTCTAACAAGCTCTGTGGGTTTGAAAAAGGCTCTCAGCCTCTCAGAGTCTTCCTTTCCTATTAGACCATTTCACAAGAGCAGATGGATGCTGGATCAGAACTAAAAGACTCCCTCAGTATGAGGCCAACACAAGGTCTCCTGATATAAGGCACCATCTCGACACCTCTCAGCACGTGGGACTTCTGCAATCCTTTTCTCTAAGCGGGAAAAAATTCTATGGTGATAGCTGAGAGTGTCTGGATAGTTACTGTGTTGTTTAGTGATTTTAAAAATTCTTTCTTTTAGCCCCAGAACCCCCCTTTGTTACCCTCCAATCAAAATATTTTATAGAACCTAAGCCTATAACACAGATGAAGATTGGAGGTGTCCTGAACGAGGTGGGAAGAGGGATCCCGGTGGCATTCTTCCCCTGCCCCATCTTCTCTCCACCCTGTCAACTTTTGATGACCCATGACCTCCTCAGAGCACAATTCAAAAAGTTGACTGCTTTATGGAAAGCCCAGTGCCTAATCCTGGTCAGAGATTGCCATGGTCAGTTTGTTAACCCTGTCTGGTGCTCACTTTCCTCGTCTGTCACTGGGGATAATTTCCCTGTTCTACATGTTGTGTTTTGCCTATGAATCCGTAGACATGACAGTGCTTCAAGCTGAAAACACAAAAGTATGGTGCTGATTTTATTTGTAGCTTGCTTTATCTTATAGCTGTTTTGCAGTGAGTTATTGGTCAAATAATAAGTTGGAACATCAGGCTTTCAATTCTTTTGCAATTTTGTTCAAATTTCATAATGTGCAGTCATCCATAGACCTCATTTCCCCCTTTCTTAAAAGTGAAGCTCCCTTTTCCCCAGATCTCCAACTTCCCAAACTCTAGGGTCCTCAGGTAGCCTGGACCTTCAGAGTCCCCAACACCCTCTCTTCCTTTCCCTCACGCCTGCTCCAGCCCACCCCATCTCTAGTTGCTCCTGTCTCCTTCCTGCAGAAGCTGAGCTCTGGGAAGCGTACTCCCAAAGAAGGCAAAGAACATCCCATTAGGCTACCCCTTGCTGCCAAACTGCACACAATCTATATAGTCTTTCACCCTGATTTCCTTCAGAGCTGTATCAATAGCAGCTCTTACAACTATTTTCCAGTGTAACACAGGCACTTACTTAGAGGGCCCAGGCCTGTTGTCCCCACTTATAAGAGCTGCCTTGGGCTCCTAGGACTTTTCTAGAGTCAGCCTTCCACTGAGAGATTTTATCTGAATGACTTCGTAATTGCTAACTTGTAGGGCCATCTTTTTGTAAAATGCCTTAAACTTTACACAAAGTAGGAACCTGGAGCTGGTTAGTTTTAATCACTTTCTAGGAGATAGGGCATTGAGAATAGAGCAAAGACAGTGGGTTTTGGAGACAGAGGGTCTGTGTTCAACAACCAGCTCCTTCCTATACAGGTTGACACTTTCTCTCCTATATCGCAGTTTACTCATCTGCAAAATAGGGATCTAGAGAGCTCCCCTATTTGTTAAGATTAGATGAGATAGTATACAGGGGTTCTCAACTCCAGCTCTATTGGCTAGAACATTTGGGCTGGATCATTCTCTGCTGTGAGGCTATTCTATACCTTGTGGAGTGTTTAGAGGCATCTCTGGTCTGTACCCACTAGATGCCAGTAGCACCCCTACCCTGGTAGTTTTAGCACCCAACCAAAACTACCTTCAGATATTGCCCAGTGTCCCCTTGGAAGTAAAATCACTGCCAGTTGAGAACCACTGGTATTTGTGAACATGTTTGATAATCCAACTCTCATTATTGCTGTGTGAATGTGACAAACACACATTTATAAATTCACTCACTGAAAGGGTACAAACCTGAAAACAGATTTGGGAGTAAAAATCAAAGTTGTCAGGCAAATATTCTCTCCTCCCCCCTTGCTCCTCCCACCTCCCCAACTCAGAACCACCATCAAAGACTAGGTATGCTTGTCAAAGACCTGCCTTAATCAGCAGGCTGACCCCAGCCCTCCCCCTCCACTGGCCTGCACAGTTCTTGCAGCAAGGGCCTCCACCCGGGTGAAGTTGAATGCATTAATACCAGCAAAATATTTCTTAATCTCCTAAGCCTCAGCTTTGAATCCTTAAAAAGGAAAGAAAGAAATGGCACAAATCTCTTAATTAGAACGCCCAATCACTTCAATAAATATTTACTCAGTTCCAGCATGAGGCATGGAAACCCTGGGCCGTTAGTCAATAGAGGTCAGCAAAGTGCACCTTGGGGACAGCGGGATACAATTCAGCTTGGCTTTGGAGGAGGTGCTAGGAGAATGTTTCCAGCCTTATGCTTCTGCTAAAGACAGGTGAACAAACACATTCCATGCCTGCTCTGCACACCTGCCCCCCTGCCCCCCAAAGTCCCAGGTGGCATAAGGCCCTCACTGGACAACATCACCTGGTAGTCTGGCTTCCACAGCCTTCTGGTGAGAGGCAGTGGCCTTCTCTGCTAGTTGGGCCACAGAGCAAATCAGTGTTCACTGGAGTATCCCAGCTGGCCACCTTTGCTCCTGTATGGAATTTCCTCTTCCTCTGCATTCAGCTGCACCCAGGGCCACCCTCTGAAGGCAGGTTCCCTGAGGGTCGCCTCCACCCTTCTACACAATATTACCCCCCCATACAGATTCTATTTAGCTCTTACAGTCCACATACAGACTGGAACCGAAGATAGTCTGTCCTTGTGTATGTCCTAAAGGCAAGGATTTCACTTACATTTGGGTACTTCTGAAGGAGTCCTGAAGACTCCCTAGGTAACCAGGTAGGGGCTATTACATTCTCATTTTGTCATTGTGGAAAGTGAGATCTCATGATATTGCAGATCTTCAGGCCTCCTACTGCCAGGCTTTGCGGTCACACAGTACCGATGAGTGGTCTACTCTCTCCTCATCATAGTAGCCTTTAGAAGCATCTTTCTTAGGAGTCTGAAATGGGAGTGGGAGTCTTAGAGAAGCAAGCTCTTAGCTTTCCTCCTCAGGGAGCAGAAACACCTTGTTAGGTGGCAAAACAAAGAAAGGACCCAAAGAAGACCTTGGTGCAGGTTGATGGGGAAGGGAAGGGTTTGGTTACAAGTGTTGCCCATCTTGTTTCCCTGTGCACATTGGAACTTCAGTCCATCCTTTTGGGCAGAGCTCAAGCTCTACCCTTTCAGAAAGTCCTTTGAGAACTACCCTTCTGACAATTCCTATCCCCACCTACTTCATACTTACATGCACATATTTCTTGTGGCTTGTCTTGTCAGAAATGCTATCAACTCCACTGTTTCAGACAAATTTCTCTCTGCCTCTCACCTCCATGTCCCCCAGGGGTTTAGCTTTGCATTTGCCACTTCCCTGTCCTTCCTTTCCTTCTACCATACACCCCAGGAGTCTTAGGCAGTAGGCATGTTCAAGGTCATCTGAGAACTAAGAGAATTCCAAAGAGGAAGGAGATGACCCTTGACCTCAGGAGGGCCTTCCTGAAAGCTCAGGGGACAGGCGCCACCCCCACCCAGGCTTGACTACCAATATGTAGACTACAGTTGGGACTACTTCCTGACTTATCCTCTACCCCCCACCCCAGGGCTGGGATGTGAGACCTTTCTAATCCCCATGGGTACTCAGAAAATTTTTGAGGAGCTGAATCATCCAGATGGTTCTACTTTATCATCATGGCCACCATAGCTAACTGTTATTGATCACTTAATGTGCCAGCTTCTGTACTAAGTACATCACATACATTATCTCTATTGATCTCCAAAACAATCCTCTAAGGTAGACAGATTATTACCTCCACTTTACAGATGAGGAAATGGAGGCTTAGCAAGATTAAGTAAGTCCCCCAAAGTCATATAGCTTGAATCAGTCAGAGAACTAGAAAAGGGCTGGGAGACCTTGGAAATTCCCTCCACCTTCATGAGCCTCAGTCCTCTTCCCTGAAATGAGGGGGCTCTAAGATAAGCTTTACCAGCACTTCTTCTAAGGTCTTCTGGGGTCCTCCAGGTTTCTGTGGTCCACCCTGTAGCCCTGACCTGCATTCCCAGGATAGCCAAGCTTGTGGAGACAGCAGGGTGTAATAGGTAAGAGCGGGGACTCTGAGGCTGAATTGCCTGGGTTTGAGTTTATCAGTCACTGAAGTGACCTTGGGTATCTCATTGTGCTTATCAATGGCCCAAGCTGTAAAATGGGGGTGACACTAATGGAACCACTTCATTTCTTGTGTGAGAGAATTAAATGTGTTAATATTGTCAAGTGCTTAGAACAGCATCTGGCATAGAATGAGCTCTGTGTAAGTTTGTTAAGTACTTAAAACTCCCTTTGCCCTTGCTGATTGGTGAGGTGCCTTGCTTTTGAAGGAAGGTATGGAACAACTGGTGGATGTGGGGTGGGGGTAATGGAGACAGAATTAACCTAGTAATGATGATGAAGTCCAAGAATCAGAGGAACCTTACAGAATCCACCAGGAAGGAGGGGTGGCAGTAGTGAGGGAGATTTCTTTCCTCTTCAGGCAGTTCCAACAAGAGGCCTTCAAAAAAATCAAAGCCAGTGCAGGCACTCAGGGAAGGAATGACAGAGAGAGGTTTGCAACCCCACCCAAGGCACTGTGATCATTTCCTCAAATAAGGAGGCCACGGCCTGGCCTAGTGGCTGGCCCGAGCCAGACCCTTTAATTCCTGAGAAAGGATAGGAAACCTATTAATACCCATCCAAAGTTCTTCACAATTATTTTTAAAGAACCAGAGGGGGGCTCTTGAGCTGGCAGATAGCCACCCACCAACTACCCTACCCTCCAACTGAGGGGCTGGGGAGCCTTGGATCTGGAAATCCAGTCCAATCTTTCTGTCTCACCCGGAGGACTTTTTTTTTTTTTTTTTTTTTTTTAATGTGCCAGGAATTCCTCTCCCACGTGGGGTGGACTCGGAGGTACTCAATTAAGCAGCCAATGAAAAGTCAGCTCTCCGGTAGCAAATGACCCTGACACTTCTTGTAACATAAACAGTTGAAACGTTTCCAATTAGAACTGGAGACAGAGACGTTTGAACTCTTTCTCTATACTCCCCTCCTTCTTTAAAATAATTGTCAAGCTCGTTGGACAGGGTGTTGTATACATGTTTTTTTGTTTTCTTTTCTCTTTCTCTAGCATAAAAGACATGCATTTTTCGTCTTAAAAACAAAAACAAAAACAAAAACAAAACAAAACTGTAGGGTGCTATGTGTGGGCAGAGCGGTGGTGAGCTTAAAGAGATGTTGACCTGAATCCTTGCCTGCCTGCGCCTTTCCTGCTCAGGGTTCCAGCAGTGGGTGAGAGCTGGGAGCGACACGGGGTGCGGAATGAATGAGAGTCACAGTCAGGAGAGCTGGGCCAGTCACCCCACAGCCAGAGCTCAGAGGGGGCTGGAAATGAATGAATGAATGAATGAATGTCTTTCCTTCAGCAAATGCTCTTATGGATACCGCTTGCTCAGCCAAATGGGACGCTATCTAGCCAGCTGCCCTGGATTCGAACTGATCCCTCTGCCCAGCTTAGGGTAAATTACTGAGCTTTCTGAGCATCTCTTTTTCATCGTAATATGGGGTCACCCAGCCAGATCACTTCCCTCGGGAAGGAAGAGAATGCTGTCTGGGTAGCAGTGTCCTGCCTTTTACATTGTAAGCGCTCCAGCGCTGTCCTTCCTGTGGCTTGGTTCTTCAGCCCGGCTCTGCCGAGAAGGCGGCGCTCTACAAAACCACTTCCATGACACGCAGCCGCCGCCGACTCCTTCTGGGTGCCAGGCTTGGCGCTGACGCTGGCCCTGGGCTCAGCTCACAGGTGAACTCGATGCGCGTCTCCCCTGCAGGAGCGCACTGGCTCATGGAGTCATGAGGAGCACAAGCGTTGGGGCTGGAGTGGCGTCCAGACCAGAAGCAGAACTGCTGAACTTTTCTGTACGCAATTCCTGTAGGCCTGATCTGGGGGCCCGAGGGCTCCTCAGCCGCCTGTGGACTGGGGCCAGCCATTGGAGCCAGTACGGCGGTAGATGGAGAGAGGGAGGTCCGGCGAGGCGCTGCGTCCCGGGCACCTTGAAGGCATTGTGTTTAATAAATCCAGGCGAGACGTACACCCGCTCTCTCCCCCTTCTCCTCTCAGCGCCCAAATCGAGACCTGCTGTAGGACCCCCAGTTTATAGGGTCTTAAAATCCCCTCCACTTTGATTAGTAGCTTCAAAGAGCTCCCTTTAAAGTTCGCCCCCTCCTGGCCCCCACGTCCTCTTTTACAGGCCACCCCTCCCCCATTACCGCTTCTAAGACTTCTGGAGGAACACAACAACAAAACGCTAAATACAAGTTTATAGGGGGGAGGGGGAAATCGTCAGGTTGAAGTGATCTGTTTCAGGCGTGCGCAAGAGATGGAACACGGTGGAGTTTTTTTTTTTTTTCTTTTTCTGTTTCTTTTCTTCTTTTTTTTCTTTTCCTTCTCCTACTTTTTTTTTTTGGTTTTTGTGTGTGTTTTTACCTTTTATTATTTAAATTGATACGTTTCATTACTAGAGAGAAAAATAAAATATTCCTTTGATACACAAAATCAAATTGATATTTAGCCTCTGCTTACTTTTTTATGCATGGCTCCTTTATACCACATGGTAGTGACAGATTGTTTGAGCTGGAAGGAAAAGCCATTCAAAGCTAATTAAGCAGCCATTCCAAGCACTATTTGCAAGCGGGAGGCTCAGAAGCCTCGGCATTTGTCAGCGCTCCCCAACCCCGCGTGGTTTTGACTGACAGCTCTAGCCGCCGACTGACAGCGCCCAGCAGCTACACCAATTAGCAACGGAGAGCCTCCTCAGCGATCTGTGATTGGTCTGTCCAGTCTTGCTCAGGGGCGTGGTCAGCGTCTCCCACGTGGGGGCCGGAGCGAGAGGGGCGGGGCGGGTAGGAGGTGCGCCCACCCGTGACGTAAGGGGGAGGGCAGAGAAGGGGTAGGGGAAAAGGAGGCTCCAAAGAGGAGCCATTTTGTGTCTAATGAATGCTGCGGCCAGATGCTCGCATCTGTCGAGCCGGGAGTCTTCCCACCCCCCTCTTCGGTGCGCGCCGCACACGATTTATGTTTTTATTTAGGAAAATAAATAAATGAAGAGAGGAGCGCAGTTTGGGGCCAGCGGCCTGAGCGGGAGCGGGGAGGTTCAAATCTGAGGCGGGTTCTCACGTGTAACTCCCGGCGCACCGGCCTCGGAGCTCCCGCTCGCTCTCAGCTCCTCATTAAGATGCAAAAGCTAACCTCCGGCAACTAATGAGAGGAAAATATAGATCCGGAGCGCGCAGCCAGCTCGCGCGCGCCCGCCGCGGGCGCCAGGGTGCGTGCTGGCTCCCGCAGATGCTGGAGGGACCCCTGGGGCCCACTTGAGCCGACCACCTGGAGGTGCCCGCTCCCCTGGCCCGTCTGCCCTAACGTAACCCTGGGCGCAGGAGATCAAGGCTATTGGTTTGCCTAGCCCCACAGCTGAATGGCTAGTGCGACTACCCGGGGAGTGGGGGCAAGGTGCAGGGGTGGGCGAGAGGCGGGCGGGGGAGCGTAGGCAACCCCCTCCGGGGCGTCCTGGCTGGTGACCCAGACACCCACAAGGCTTCTACCAACGCCGTGACATTGCCGCATTCAGGCTGAGTGAACCGTGTCAGAACTCTGAGTTCTCGGGCCTCGGTCGGGCAAGGCGCCCCTACTCTTCTCCCTCGGCCGAGCGGCCAGGCTGGGGCGAGGGCGTAGCTGTCCGCACCGGGAAGGCGCCCGGAGGGAGGCCAGCGGTGAGCTGAGCCTGTTGTCCGCGAGCAGCCGGCCCTTCCGTCTGTGCTGCCCGCCAAGCCAGAGCCCCTCAGACTTCTCCTCTTAGGCAGCCTCCGCACCTCAAAGAAGCTGTTTATTTGGGTTTCTGAAAAGAAAGGAGAGTGAACAAAGAAGCAAAGCTGAGGGTGGAGGGGGGAGAAGGGGTTTTAAAAAGGGAACATCCTTAGTTCCCAGCAAATTGTAAAAGGTCGGGGGCAACTTTGGGAGCCACCATTTTATCAGTTCTAAATCTTTTGAAGTGAAAACATTAAAGCGACAAAGTGATTCTGTTTGTTTTATAGTATCTAATTGGGCTGCTTTGCAGACCTAATGAGATTAGAGAGAGGAGTAGTTCGCCGCTGCTGCAGAATAAACTGATACATTACTACCAGCCACAGGTTTTGAGGCTTGTACAGCTTGTCTTTTTTTCTTTTGTTGTTATTCCTGTGTCTTCTCTCTTTCCTCCTCCTGCCAAATAATTATTTGCTAGTAGATCGTGGGAAAAAAAAGAGGAGTAAAAAAACCTCGCAGCCCAGGACTATAATATATATCTATTTATTATATGTCTTTCGGTTAATTCCTGATCTGAGGAGCGCTGTTTTTCACTCCCATGCGAAAGTCACCAGCGGGTAGGGCCTGATTGCTACTTTTCATGCATAGTTTTAGACACAAGAGGGCATTGTGACGTTGCTCCCGGCGGCGCCCAGTCGCAGGCCGAGTCGCGACGCCCCACGTGGGGGCCCCGCGCTCCCATTGGCCAAAGCCTGACGAAGCTGCCACATTATTTTGTTACTTTTCAGTCCCTATTTGGAACTGCTCTCGCGGCAGTTCAGACCTCGTGCTCGTCCCCCTCGCCTGTCTGTGTGTGGTATCCGCAGGTCCGGGGCACTTTTTTTTTTTTTTTTTTTTTTGCAGTGAGTGTGTGTGTGTGTGCGTGTGTGTGTGTGTGTGTTTTGGGGGTTTGTCGGGGCGCAGAGAGGAGAGCCGGGCCCAGGGGAAAGAAGGAAGCCGGGTCTCAGGCTGCGTCTCCCTTCCAGTGCTCTCCTGCCTGCGAGCTCCGAGGCGGCAGCTGCGGTGGCACTGAGCGCTCCTCTTTAGCCACGCAGCGCTCGATCTGGGAGGAGCGAGGATCCTTAGCGGAGGCTTCCCGTGCCCGCTGGAGTTAGGATGCCAGGGCGGTTGATTTGCACCTATTGAGCTCGGAGTTCCTACCCGGCCCTGGGAAGGGCTTGGAGCGGCGGCGGCGGCAGTAGCAGACGGAACAGCAGGCTGTGCTCTCCGAGGGGGGGGGGGGCGTCGAAGCGCCCGCGCCGGGCTCCCGCCCTCACCCTCCGGCGCTCCTGCGGCCCCAAGCCGCCACCTCGTTGCCTGCCTCCTTCCTCTTCTTCTCGCCGCGAACCCCGGGCCCAGCAGTCTCTAGGACACGATCCTCGCACCCCGGATGTTTGGGGCTGCCCCCACGCGGCCCCCTCCTGGCGTGACGCGCTGAGTGATCCGGGGGGGCCCCCGGCCTCGGGACCCCGCGCCGGACCCGCCGGGGAGCCGACGATGACCGCGCAGCCCCGGGATCTGACGCTCTCGACGCAGCCCGGGGAAGGCGACCGGCCGCAACCCGCCGAGCCTTAGGCGCACAAAGCCCGCGCCCGTCGCCCGGCCTCGGCGCCCGCCGACGACTTTGCCGCCTGCTCCGCGGCTCTTTGTCTCCACTTGGGGCGGGCGCCCGACTCTGGGATTTCGCTGCGAGAGCGGGCTGGGGGGGCCGGGGGCGAGCTCTCGGTTCCCCGGCCGCCCCCCGCTCGGGTTCGGCTGCCCCCTCCCCCGCACCTCTTCGGCCCGGGCTCTCGGCGCTGCCACGCTCTCGGAATCACGACCCCTCCCTGCCATGTATCCGCAAGGCAGACATCCGGTGAGTAATTGCAACTCGGTTTATTTAAGCATCTATCACGGCAGGGTAAACGAGGCAGTTTATCTGGCACCTCCATTTTGCTTTTTGCTACCTTTATGATGTGTGTTTGTGTGTGTGTGTCCTCACACAAAGAGGATGGGGACGCGGGTGCGTCGTTGAGAGAGGAGGTTTAATTCCGCCCGACTGGCGCGGGGGGCTGCCTGTGTTCCGGGGGGAGTTGTTCGCTTTGCCTCCTGCCCCCTCTCCTAAGTCTCCCACCTCCCCCGATAGGTCTCCGCTCTCCTGCCTTACTTCGGAATGGGAGACCCTTGGTGAAAGGGGTGGGAGCCCCACTGCCCATAGGGAGGGATGGGGCACCCCCCACTTCGCCCAGCCGGGGAGCTGAGAAACTTGCTGGGAAGGTGCTGGGTTGAGGGTGGCCTGTCTGGTTGGGCGCCGGCGGGGAGGGGCTGGGGCCTCCTCGCCGGAGCCGGGGCAGCTCGGTGCCGCGTCTGATGCCCCCGCCCCCCTCCCCTGTCTTGTCTTCGCGGGCTGCAGGCTCCCCATCAACCCGGGCAGCCGGGATTTAAATTCACGGTGGCTGAGTCTTGTGACAGGATCAAAGACGAATTCCAGTTTCTGCAAGCTCAATATCACAGGTAAGGCTGGCGGGGGCCGGCCCCGGGTTGGCGGGGAGGGGACATCCCTGGCGCGGCTCCTGCCAACCCCCCGCGGGTCGGAGGGGGCTCCCGACCCCGGGGCGGCGGGGCAGCCCTGGCCTCCGCCTTTTGTTTCCCCTTTCCGAGCGCGCCGCCTTAACCCTTTGCTACCCGAAGCCGCCCGGTTCCCAGCGCCGCCCACGGGGCCCCGGGTTGAGGTTCTGCGTAGGTTCTGTGTTGTGGGCGGGTTTGCTCCGGGTTCTGGGGGGTCGAACCGGTGTCAGGGTCCCACTCCCCCGCGGCTGACTTGGCATAATAAGTCAAGTCCACTCGTTGGGCTGCGGGAAGTTTCGAGTTGTTTCACATCCCCCATGGCAGGAACTCAAATCCCCCTACGTTTCTTGGCTGCAGGGTGATGGGGTACTCCCGAGGGGTGTCAGGGAAGTGGGATAGTGGCTCTCAAAGGCCGTGCGGGCGCTAGGCTTGAACCTGCTCCTCCTGCCCCCGCAGCCTCAAAGTGGAATACGACAAGCTGGCGAACGAGAAGACGGAGATGCAGCGCCATTATGTGATGGTGAGAGGCTGCCACGGGCCTGGGAGGGCGCCGACCCCGGACGAGGGTGCGGCGTGGATCCGGGGAGACTGGAGCTTGGTTCCCACCGTGGCTCAGCCACAGGGCAGGCAGCCCTGGGAGCCGGTGTAATCTGATTGTGCTCCTTGCACCTTCCCCTTGGTCCCCTTAGCCAGGCCCTCTGAGGAGGGTGGGTGAGGAAACAACCCAAATTCTAGGCTGGGGACCTTTGTGTGCCTTTTAATTTGTGTTTTGAAGGTTTCCCAGGAGCTAGATGCCCTACCTTCACTTGTAAAATAGGATTAGATCAGCCTGTCAGGGTTGGATAAAAATCTCTCTTAGAGACCTCCTGGGAGTGTTTGGAAACTTTTCTGCTTTGCAGTCCTGGGATTTTGCCAGAGTAGGGCTGAAGCCCTCCTTCCCCAGGGTTTTCTGAGGAGTGGAGGAGCCTTTTAAAGCCCTCTGCATCAGCCCCTCTCCTCTGGGATCCTCTGAGAGTCTCCTCAGCCCTTGACAGTCGGTAGACTGTCTCATCTCTGCCCAGTGTCTGTGCCAACAAGTCTGAATCTTCCATTTGTGAGGGCACCAAGGCCCTCAGGCACATCTCTGCACTGCTGTCCATAGAAGAGGCCTTCGACACAGTGCTAAGTAACTCTCAGAGGACAAGAGGGTCCCATTGTACACATGATTCCCTGTTGAAGCCCAACCTTGCATAAACAGGCTATATGGCACTTGGAGTGCTTGTGGGAGGTAGGGCTCCTCTCTATAATGTTCTGTTGAGAGGAGAGGGATTCACCCTCATCAGCTCCTAAACCTCTCAGTAAGTTGGTTTGGAAGTTTGATTTAAACTTCTTTAGCAAATGTGTCATAAAAGTATGACTCCGCCAAACCTTACCAAGAAAAAACTGGTTTTGAAAAATAAACGGATTCCAGCGTTGTGTGTTAATGCAATTCTTTTCACTTTTAGTACTATGAGATGTCCTATGGCTTGAACATTGAAATGCACAAGCAGGTAAGTGCTTTTCTCTTTGAAATAGATTTCATTTTTTAAAAACTTATTTATGTGGACTTCTTTCTTATGTTCCCTCTTGTTTGAAAATGAGCCTTGTTCTTCTGTTCCTCCCACTTTTCCTTGAAGAGTGAATGGATCTAGTCTTGAAATTCTGGGTCTGAGGCTTTGCTGATTCTTTGGACCCTAAGAGCTTTTAGGAACTTTTGTCCTCCACTTGGTCTTGGTGGAGAATAAAAGACCAAAAGGAAAGTTGGGACCTCTAGAATCTGTTTTACAAACTCCTGAAAGCCCAGAGTTGCCTGGTTGCTTTTATCTGTTTTAATGTAAAATTCTCAAGAGGAAATGCAGGAAGATTTCTTTTCTTTCTTCTTTTCTTCTTTCCTCTTTCTTTTTTGCAAAAATGTGATGTTCTGCCTTGATAAGATTAAGCTTCTAGAGCCTTAAAAGCCAGACTGAGCTGTAGAAACGTAAGGGAACAAAACTACTAACTGCTTAAAAACAAAAACCCAGAATGCAGTACAATTCTAATGCTTTGCATTACCGTCTCTGGGTTTGAAGGCAGCTGTGTTCCCATTTCACAGAGAAGGAAGCTGAAGCTCCAGGGGTGAAGTAACTTGCCCAGGGGCAGCCAGGACTTTGTAGATGGCTGGGGGTTGAGCTTAGCTTTGAAATCCTGAAGTCAAACCAGTTTAGCTAGTGTGGTGTTGTTTGATGGCTATGTAAACTACCTCACTTTGTCACCCTTCTAATAACAGTATACCTCAAACCAAGCAAATACAAACACCCTTTATCTCAGTGCATATCAGTAACTAGCCTGGTGCTAGGCTGGGCTGTGGGAGAGGTCTCTTTGTGTTTTTGTGTTCTGAGGAAAGGCTGCCTATAATTTGGCTTGGCCAACGATTAGAGTTGACTTGGCACTTGGCACATATAAATGGCGCAGGCCGGTTGTTCTTTTTAACAATTGGTGTTCTTGAAATCTCAGAAGGCTGTTGACTCATTCTAGCCTTTGGTGACCGTGACTTGAATGGATTTTCTGCTCTAAATTAACAGTCGTTTACAAGGTTTAAACTTTGCTTTTTAAAGGGGCAGGACCCAGGGCAGGTGAGAAGGGCAGGTGACCCCTGGAAAGCATGCAGATTCTTGCCCGCTCCAGTGACTTCCTATAGAGCCTTTCAAATCTGTATTTTCCTTTCCAGGCCTGGAGGGAGCCCCAGTGTTGGGTGAAGGGCAGCCAAAAAGGGGGCTGAGTTTATTGAGCGATATGAGAAGCCAGCTGTGGCTTCCTGAGGGATTAATTTCTTAGGAAGGCACATGAAAGCTACCATATTTTTACTTCTTGACACACAAAAATAATAAACAGACACGGCTTTATACGTTAAGGTGTTTCTTCTTGAGAGGATAGACCTAGAGACAGGTTCTGCCAACTCTAGGCGGAACTGACCAGGTCTGTTGCATCCAGTAAGAATGCATGGATGGATCCAGGGTCCCAGGTGTTTGGGGGACCTTGGGGTGTTACACAGGTGCTACTTCCTCCCTTTCTTCCCTGTCCCCTTTTTTTTTTTCTCTCAGTGCTTAGTATCTTGGGTGTGTTTAAAGAAGGTAATTGCACCCAGGTTTAAAATTTATAGCAGTAGTTATTCTAAGAGCTTCATAATTAAGGTGTAATATCTTGTTGCATGTTGAGGTCTGCATGGGTGGTGTTCCCAGATCTGTGAGTGGATGGTTCTTTGGCACAAAGGACCCACCTAGGCTAGCAACAAAGGTGCTCTCTAAGTCTTGAGGACTCTGAAAGCAGGGAGAATTAAACATCTTAATGCATTTGGTGGTGGAGTTTGTCTAAAGAGCAGCTGTGTGCATCTGGGATTTCTGGTCATTCCCCTAAACAGGGTTCTTAAGGGAAAAATGTCTGAGGTTTGGCTATGTTGTCTCATTTAATCCTCTCAGCTGCCAATGGTGGATAGAGGGATTCTTTGCCCCCTTTTTATAGGGGAGGAAACCAAGGCCTCAGGGAAGCCAGGAGAGCAGAGCTGGGACTCAAATCTGGGCCTCTGGATTCCCAGCTGGGCACTTTCCCCTGCTTGCCACTCACCTTTGCCTTCCAGCCTCAGTTCCTGGCACAAATATGTGTGTTCAGAGTGCCGAGCCTTTTCAGGCTTAAGGCAGTCTGTGAACTGGGTGAAATCACCCTGGGTCTGTGGAGGAACAAAGAGGCAAGGAGATGAAGAAACTCTGCACTGAAAAATGCAACCCTGACCTCATGGGGATGGCCACTCCCTACGTTTGCCAGGTTCTGTAGAAGAAAGCCCTGCCACTAATTGTAGTGTGGGTCTTGGGTGCATTTGGCGGATGGTGGTTAGGCCTGAGCAAACAAGTTTATCAGCTGACCTGTTTAGCGGTTGACTGGTGTTTTATCTGCACACACAATCAAGTGACTGGAGTGCTTGAATTATTCATGCAGTGTCCTGCCCTCTAGACTTGACTGTTCGTGTGATTACATCTGCCTGGAACAAACAGGCAGGATTCTTCATCTTTAAGCTCAGGGCTGGGGGTGGGGACTGTCTGTACTTTTATATAATAGATGATCTACAGAGCTAGTACCTTGGGAAGTGTGGCGGTCCCCAGCCAGCTCTCTCTGTGTGTCACACACACACAAATACAAGCATGCACACACGCACACACACCCCACCACCACATATTTTTTTTAAAAGCTCTTTCTTTGCTGGCTCTAGGGGAAATGCCAATTAGCTGGGAACCTCGAATTCTGCCAGATGGGCCTGGGTATTGACAGAGGGCAGTTGATGAGGTGCGTCCTGCCCATTTTTATTTTACTGAGAGGTTAAACTCGCTGTGGCTGGCTTCTTCCCTGGCTGTTTCTCTGTCTACCTCCCTTTTTCCAAGCTGTCAAATCCCAGAGAAGTAATAAATGGTTTTTCCTCCTACTCTTCTGCCTCCCTCCCTAATTATGGTAAAGCAAAGGTTACAGAATCATAGGCCTGGCCTAGGACTTCAAGAGGTCACCCACCTCCTCCAAGCCTCTGCTTACAGGCAGAATGTTAAGGGTGATTCAGTGAGGCCAGGGAGGCAGTGATGGCTGACCACCTCATTGGTTGTCATCTTGTTCCTGCCGAGGCTTTCCAAAGTCAGCCACATACAACAAAGCCAGCTTAGAAACAAGGGCTCCGGAGCAATAGTGTGTGTTGGACTTGAGGCACTGGTACTGTGGGAAGCTGGGACCTTTTCACCCTCTGTTGGTGAGCACTGATGTTTTGAAAGTGGACTTGAGGGATTTTGATTTGGAGGCAGTGTCATGCCAACATGATGTAGTCACCTTTTTCTGTTAAGCAAACATTTCTTTTTGCATCCTGGAACTGGAAGAGCCCTTTGGCTTCTCCTGCAAACCTTTCAAAGTACAGATGAGGAAACCGAGGTCCAGAGAGGGAGAATCAGTGTATCCAGAGTCATTCAGTCCCATGTGAGTGGTAAAGCTGCTATTGCAAGCTTCCCTACCAACCCCTCTTTTTTGTAAGACTCAAGAAGTGAAGAGTGCTTCTTTCCTAACTAGTAACTCTCTGTGTCTTTAACTGCCATTGCTCTTTTTGCATTATTATCCCAAGAGGCTAAGACTACACACCTGGCTCCACCCAAGTCCAAAGTACCGCATTTCTGGTTGTATAACCCTATCAGCTGAATCTTCTTTGTCCACAGTCCTGTTCTGAATTGCAAGCTGTTTGCACAACTAATGATTTGATATGTGTAGTAATAACACAGGGTGCATAACTAGCAATCCCTGCAGATGGGGTAAAGGTGGTAAAATCTGTGAACTTTTTGCCTCAGCCGAGCCACAAGGGTGTCCATAAACACAGGGCTGAAGCGGGTAGTGGAAAGTCCCCATTTGTCATTTGTCATTCCCTTCCCTTCTCTGGGTCTTCTCACCTAAGTAACGAGGGGCTTGCTTGAAGATCTGGAGTCATAGCAACTTGAAGTTCTGAGTGTGGTGAGGGTGCTGGTGGCCAGAGGGGAGCCACCAGGTAAGGAGATGGTGAGACATCTCTCAAAATAGAAGAGAACACAGGTCCTTATACTAGAGCAGTGCCTATTTGTGTGATATCTGGGTGGAGCTGAAATTCATGTATTTTTGCCTAAGTGCTTATATCCAAGAACCCTTCTATACCCTGGTTTCCATATGCCCTTTCCTGCCTTATCACTCTTCCCTGGAAAAGACCTTCTAATCCTACCAGTCTAAGTTCGCCTTGCTCAGTTTGGGGGTCTGCTGAGGGGAAAGCTCCCTTTACCCTGGCCTGTCTACCTAGAGGGGGGCTTCCGCTTTCTTCAAGACTGCCATCTACCCCAGGCTTCTTGGAGCCTCTTTTATCTAGTTGTAGGGGTTTCTCTGCTTCTCTAGGTTTTTTCTTTATTGTGTATTTGACCATCAAAGTGACTCTGGGAGATGGGCAAATGGTCCCTTGTACTTTACAGATCAAGGAAAGAATCTGGGTGGGAACTGGCTCATTCCATGGGCTGGGCGCAGTGGCTCATACCTATAATCCTAGCACTCTGGGCGCTAAGGCAGGTGAATTGCTTGAGCTCAGGAGTTCGAGACCAGTGTGAGCAAGAGCAAGACCCCATCTCTACTAAAAACAAAAAAACTAGCCAGGCATTGTGGCAGGCACCTGTAGTCCCAGCTGTTTGGGAGGCTAAGGCAGAAGGATCGCTTGAGCGAAAGAGTTTAAGTTTGCTGTAAGCTATGATGATGCCATGGGATTCTAGCTTGAGTGACAGAGTGAGGCTCTGTCTCAAAAAAAAAAAAAAAAAGAGTTCATTCCACGAATGCTCCTGGACCAGGCACCATGGAGGGACAGAGTTTTCTTCTCTTTGGACTCCTCCCTCCTACCTAGTGTAGGAAAGGTCTAGTTTATGTTAGAGGCCCTTTGTTTGCCTTTCTTAAAGCAGTGAGTCAAAGAATGAATTTCCTTTTGCTTTCTGCATAGGAGAATGTTTTTCCGTTTTGTAGAAAATACTGGGATACCAGGGGCAAAAATGACAAAGGCCCAGTCTCAGCTGGGTTTCCACTAAGCTCTGGGGACTCAGAATGTCTTTCTCACATCTCCATAGCACTTAGTATGTAATAGGTGCTCAGTATACATGTTGGTTTTTCTTTATTCAAAATTATTAAAATTGTTTGAGGGTGGAACTGGGATTCCCTGAGGCCTGTGAGCAGGAAGCAGGCAGGGGTTGTCACTGTGGGCTGGCTGCTGGCTTCGTAACCTTCCTCCTGTGGCTCAGCATCCAGTTTCTTCATCAGTAAAATGAGGGAGTTGGATTCATTCCTAAAATGGTTATTAGGGACTGGGGATGTGCCGGGTGTGGGCTGGGGTTGGTAACATAGCCAAATAAGACACCATTCACCCCGGTTGGGAATCAGGCGTCTGAATAAGTAATTGCAATGCAGTGAGGTAAGTGCTAATGTGGCCAAAGTGTCATAAGAGGAGCACCCAGGACAGAATAGCATGTTCTTCCTGGGGGAGGGGAGAAGACACCACTGAGTCTTTAAGGGAGGGTGGGAGCTTACTAGGCAGAAGCCAGCAGTGGAGGCACCTCCAGGATGGCGACAGCTCATGGGAAGGCAGGGAGATATATTCTAGAAGCCCAGCCTCGTGAATGACGTGGGGCGGGGACAGCACTTGAGAAGTGAGGTGAGGTGGTGACATTTTACAGCAGCAGGATCTCCAAGGCCTCTCTGCCCTGACATTCACCACTCCCAACTCTGTGGCTCCCTCTGTCCCCATATGGCTCTGCAGGGCTGGTCTGAGTCCATCTGCCGCAAGCTGGGGGAGGGGGACGCTGTCGGCCAGCTGTGGCCTTCCCTCCCTTGCTTCTCCAGCGTGATACGTTGGTTTGAACTTTATTCCCCAAAGTAGCATCGTCTCCTTTCTCATATTGGTAATTCTGTAATGACTGGTTATGACCCGCCCCTCCCCCATATTTAATTCTCATCAGCCTGGCTCTCCACTTTGCTATTAATGATAGCAGCCAGCAAAATAGCTTTCAACATGCCATTGACAGTCTGGTTTAAGAGAGCACTTGAAGTAGTGCTAGACAGCTGAAAGCACCCATAATTGTGTACCAGAGTGAGAACTGCGTGCTCAAGGGCCTTGTTTTTATATGCTTAAAGGGACAATATCTTGTTTTCAACAAATGCTCTCTGAGACGCAAATCTAAGATGCTTTCTTCCTTTCTCTGTTTTCTTTATTCTCTTGGCTATTTCTTATGTTTCATTTAAAATAAACTAAAAAAATTTTTTTTTAAAAGTAAAGCATTCCCCTGAGTTGGAGCTAAAGAGGAACTTTAGGAAGGAGGGATGCCCTGCTGCACCTGAGTGAGGAATATTTGGGGGGGAGGGGGTGTTACTTTGCATTGTTGGCCCTTCCAGACAGCAAGGAGGTGATGGGAGAGTCTCAGTTCTCATCAGCACTGATTTTGAATTCTTTTGTTTGCCAAGGATGCTGCACAGTCAGTGGGCTACTGAGCTGTCACTGGGAATGTTTGGGCAGAGGCCCCCTTTGGGGGGTGAGGATATGGGGGAAGTGTTAGCCTGTTGGGAAAGTCAGACCTCAGACCACTAAGCCTCTTCCCAGTCAGATTCCTGTTCTGTCTGTAGAGTTCACAGGACCAAGAGGCCCACTGGGAAACCAATAGTGTGGTAGGGCAGGGGCATTTAATTTTTTTTTATTGTTGGAGATTCATTGAGTGTACAAGAAACCAGGTTACACTGATTGCATTTGTTAGCTAAAGTCCCTCTTACAATCCTGTCTTGCGTCTAAAAGGTGTGACACACACTTGAGACCCTGCCCCCTCCCTCCTTCCCTCTCTCTGCTCTTCCTTTCCACCACCCCTTCCCTCCTTCTGCCTCTCTCTCCTCTCCCCTTCCCCCACCCCCACTGTGTCATTAATTGTCTGCATCAAAATTGAGTACATAGGATTCATGTTTCTCCATTCTTGTGATGCTTTACTAAGAATAATGTCTTCCACTTCCATTCAGGTTAATACAAAGGATGTAAAGTCCCCATCTTTTTTAACGGCTGAATAATAGTCCATGTTATACATATACCACAGCTTGTTAATCCATTCCTGGGTTGGTGGGCATTTAGGCTGTTTCCACATTTTGGTGATTGCAAATTGAGCTGCGATAAACAGTCTAGTGCAAGTGTCCTTATGATAAAAAGGATTTTTTTTTTACTTCTGGGTAGATGCCCAGTAATGGGATTGTAGGATCAAATGGGAGGTCTAGCTTGAGTGCTTTGAGGGTTCTCCGTACTTCCTTCCAAAAAGGTAGTATTAATTTACAGTCCCACCAGCACTGTAAAAGTGTTCCTTTCTTTCCACATCCACGCCAGCATCTGCAGTTTTGAGATTCTGTGATGTGGGCCATTCTCCTGGGGTTAGATGATATCTCAGGGTGGTTTTGATTTGCATTTCTCTAATAATTAGGAATGATAAGCATTTTTTCCTATGTTTGCCACTCATTCATCTGTCTTCTTTAGGGAAGGTTCTATTCATCTCACTTCCCCATTGACATACGGGATTGTTGGCTTTTTTCATGTGGATTGATTTGAGTTCTGTATAGATCCTAGTTACCAAGCTTTTGTCTAATTCAAAATATGCAAATATCCTTTTACGGGGGCATGTATTCATAAATGGAGGTTCATGCCAGGCTTAGGGGCTTAACCACGAGTCCCATCTAGTCAGCCCTGAGGATTTTCCTGGAGAACAAGTACCTCCCTCCTCTTCACCCCAGCCAGACATCACCATGGCTTGAAGATGCGCCCCTTTGGGAAGAGGTTTCCTTTGCCCGTTGTGTCCTGTGAAGAGTGAAGAGAGTACCCAGTTTCCAGCCATGCAGGAAGATCAGGGGTGGGGCCTTAGAGGCCAGGGGAATCCAGGCAGGGTCTGGAGTCCTTGTCACCTGGTTCTCTCCAAGGCAATCCCTCTTGGCAGAGGGTAGCAGCATGGGTAGGCTCAGTCAGGGTGTCCTAGGTATCCTCTTCCACTCTCCCCCTGTGTGAGGGACACAGATAGGGGCCAGAGTTCCGGGCAGCAAATAACCCCAGGGGAAAGCTGTTCTTGAAGATACCACATTTAAAAAATTTGATTTTCCAAATATCATAGATGATGCTAATATAGCCCCTTTGTATTTCTCTAGCTTTTGATTGCAAAGCCAATTAGAGATTTCTATCTTAAATAGCTAAAGTAATGGGCTTTGGGGTCTATGACAAACAGACACTAGGATAAAAGCATCACAGCATGGATTGAAGGCCTGTATATTTAGGACGCTGGAGGGTTGTGTTTTAGGGTTGGGGTGGGTGGAGGAGAAGCATATGAATGATGAGGCCATGGGGCCTCTGAGTCCTGCATGGTGCTTGGTCCATACTGGCTGCATCTTGTGGGGGAACTCAAGTAGTTCAGGGTTCCTCCTGACCTTAAAGCATTACAGATTTTCTGGGAAGGATATAGGCCTTCTCAGGTTTCTGAGAGAAGCCTATGGGGTGCAAAAGTGACTATAGAAAGAGTTATGGAAGTATTATAAACTTTTATTTTAATACATCTTAAGCATTTGTTTTCTTCCCTTTGCACACTTTGAACAACTTAAGTGCAAGAGGGGAAGAAAGGAGAGGAAGGGGAAAGAGATAACTGGGAGGGAGAGATGACAGAGCAGACGTATGGGGGAACAAGGATGGGTGAAGAGACGGGTAAAACCTGCTGAATTTCGATTATAAGAAGGAACTGAGTAGGTAAATTTGCAAATTACCCTTGTTCTGCCTTGGCTGTTTGTTTGGGCATAGAGTTCCAAGAGCTATGGCATTATGTCATCAGCCTGTTAAATCTTTGATGACTATTGTTCATAGCTCTTCTACTGATTTTTTTTTTTTTTTTTTTTCTTTTGGCCTTTAGTTCTGAATGAAAACCACAGCAGGCTATAAGAGAAATTCCTTTTTTGTTTGCCCTGGGAGGCTAAACCTTCACTCAATGTCCAACAGGTTAGAGGAGAAGGCCTTCTACCCACTCCCCAAGTACTTCCCTAGGGCAAGCCCATAACAGGTCTTTCCTGACTTTGGGTCTGAAACCAGTAATTCTGATAATATTGGCAGGCACGTGCTTTGTGTCAACCAGCAGTGATCTCTGCTGCGGACAGAGGAAAGAAGAAGGCAGTTCAGTATGGACTGGTGGTGGACAAGGGATGGGAGTGCATCCTAGCTTTTGGATGGGGGGTGGGTATAAGAGCTATCCACCTTCCTGGACTGTGTCTAGGAAGAGGTAGGCTACTCACTGGGCTCAGGTGAAACGGGGGGTCGTACCAAATGGTCTAAAGTGAGGGGGCTAGGTGGCTGGGTTGGATAAAATAAGGATGAAATTGGGGAGACAGAGGAAATAAGCCTGTTGGGGCTGATGGACAAAGCAATAGGTGCTTTAGCTTGTCCTTAAACCCTACTTCTTTCCCTAGAAGAGCGTCCCTTCTTCTAATCTCACTGTCCAGTGAAGAAAGTTACAGTCTGGTTCTTATTCCGCTTTGCCTCAGAGCAGAAACCCTAGGGGAGGACCGGAGGCATTGAGATGGATGGTACAACCTTTTGTCTTCCACCCTTCGATCCTTGGGACCCCGTACTTTATCCCAGAGAAATAGCGGAATCTCCATAAAGCCAGACTTTATGAAATACGGAGAAGCAACTTGAGTTAGAGCCTTAATGAGCTGCACTTCCCCTGCCAGGGTCCTCCTGCTTTTGGTTTGGCACCAATTTCCATGGCACCTTACAGCTCAGCCTGTGGGAAGGAACTTCTAAAGGGGGAGGAATTTTCTTTTAACCTTTTTTTGTGATTTCTCTCTATTCTCTTAACTGGTTCTTACTCCCTTTCCCAAGGGACCTCTCCCCAGCTCTTCCTGAGTGTCCATTTGCCCAGACCACTTTCTTGAACTCCCAAGGTGCTGAATGTTCATTGGGCATTTTTCAGGCTCACTGGGTAGTGGGTGGGTCCTCCATGAGCCAGCTTTTTGTCGTCTTTGTGCCCTGGATTCAAGAGTTTCTCCCTTAGAAGTCACCTGGTTATTGCAGGGGGATCCTGGGAAGTTAAGCGCCAAAAACCAGGAGCTGGGAGGTGGATTGTTCTGATGACTGGGAAACGGGCTTTAGAGTCAAGCATATGTGGCTTTGAACCCTAAATTTGTACTTATTGGTGCATGACTTTGGGCAGACTATCTGACCTCTGTGAACTTACTTGCTAGAGCAGTGCTATCCAATAGAACTTCCTGCAGTGATGGAAGTGTTGTAAGTCTGCAGTTTTCCATAATGGTAGCCACGGGTCACTTGTGGCTGTTGAGTATTTGAAATGTGGCTACTGTGACTGAGGGGCTGAGTTTTTAATTTAATTCTAATTAAATTTAGCTAATCATATGTGTCTTCGTAAGTTACACATTTCAGTTATAGGGAGTGTTACAAGGATGATATGAGATGATGTATATGAACTACTTAGGGCAGGGCCTTGCTCATGAAGACCACAGCAAGGTATTCTCACAATGGGACAGAATGTCCCAGTTGTCAAGGCCTCAGAGAGAGGATGAGAGACAGGTGCTATGTATAAGACTGTCTAGAGTCCTTACTCTATATTACTTGTTGGTGCCATAATCCTACCTACAGTGTAAATAAGCTAGGCACCATGTGTACCAGATGACAGGAGGACTGATGGTCACAGAGGTTCAGTAGGTGGCTTGTTGTCTCATGGGGGGCAGTGGCAGGTTCAGAACTGAAATCCATGTCTGCTGCACTTAGGAACCAGTGATCTTTAACCATAGGCCAGGTTGAGGTGTGGGCTTACGTAGTCTTCTCACAAGCCCACCCACAGGCTACCACACTTCAGGGCTTTGATTCTAATGTTGGCAAGGGCTCAGAAGAAACCTCTTTAAGAATTCAGTAAAACCATGGGCATCAGCAATGTATAGATCAGGGATTCTTAATCCTGGGTGCCACTGACCTTTGTCATTCTTTGTGATAACGCTGTCCTGTGTATTATATGCGTCCCTGGCCTCTACCCACTACTTGTCAGTAAGCACCACTGGCGTTGTGTCAACCAAAAATATCTCTAGACTGTAAGAATGTCTTGGGGACCAGATCACTGTCGGTTGAGAACCTTTGAGGAAAGGGGAGGTCTTCTGGCAGTAAACTGGGAGACTTGGTCACCACTTGGCCTTGCTGTGTGACCTAGGGTAGCTCCTTCCCTCTCTGGGCTTCATTTGCCTCATCTGAGAGGTTAAATGTGGTGCTTCTGGAGGTCGATTTGAGAAGGAGCAGATTATACACATTTCTAAATAATTGATCTTGATTTTTTTTTTTGGGGGGGGTGTGCTTATGAAATACAACACCACTCCTACCATTCTTATTTGGGAAAAGAAGACTCCTCTGGTCCTTGTAATTGCAGGAGAGGATGTATGTGCTCTCTTTGGTCGTGACCGCAGTGTCTGCTGGATTGTATGGAGCTCTGTTGTTTCTGTGCAGTCAGTTTGTCTCTTCCCCCACCATCTTCCCAAAAAGTCCCAAAGTCATAGCCAGCATTTCATTTGTAATGCTGACCTGTTGGGAGAGACCCCCAAAATTTAATGAGCTGCCTCTGCAAGGGTAATGTGACTTTTACAGCCTGTTGAGAGACAAGGGAAGATTTGCATAATGTTCCAAGGGGGATTAGGTGGCTGGGGGTTGCCATGGCAACCCCACAGGGATGAATTGAGAATTTTTCCTCCTGGCAGGAGTTGGCCAATGGAGTCTGGGAAGGTGGGGGAGGGGAGCAGGGGGTTATCTAAGGGGAGGGAGAAAGGGGGGCCGTGGCGCCTGGATGAATGGGCAGTGTTGGGGGAAGGTGTGATCTGAAAAAGCGCTGCCTGTTCTGTCTATACAAGCAAGCTCTTTGAGAGCCATCCCCCAAGTGGTGGTGGGAGGCAAGCAGGGTTTAATGTGTTTGGGAACCAAGAAATTAAAGTGAACAAATATTTAAAGATTATTGGATCTTGTTAACAGGAAGCCTGGTGGATGGAAACTGAGAATCTAAGAAATGAAACTCTGAGAGTCTTCATGTTGGGGAGGCAGTTGGGCTGTCATCTAGGCGCTGCTCCTTGTGCAGAGCTGTGCTGCCTCCATGTCTCTGTTGGTCTCCCAAGGGCAGGACACTCACACAGCAGCCAATTTATTGCGGAGGGCTCTGATTACTACCCTGGACTCAAATCTGCCTCCTTTGTGCAATGGAAACTGAGGCCTAGCACAGGCCCAATCTGGGACAGGAATGTAGGACTTGGGACTGTATGTTGCCAGCTCTTTCCAGGGTCAGTGGCTTAGAATCATGCTCTTTTGGCCTGGCCGTTCCCAATTCCCTTACACCCTTAGACTCTTGGAAGAAAAAGGAAGGCAGAATTCCTTTCAGGGAGGGTGCAGAAGGGTAATGTCCCAACCCCACAGACCCTAGGCTCCTTTGCAGGCGTTGGTCCTAGCTGGGGAAGGGAAGGGTGAGTGTGTTTCTTCCTTTTGCCAGGCATTTGCACTGTCATCCTTACTTGTGTGTGAAGGGCACAGTGGTGGGTGCACAGTGTTGGTCATGGGCAGGCCTGTGCAGAGTCTCTTTCCCTCCCGGAGGAGGCAGATCCTCAGGGTCATGCTGAGGGCTGGGCCTTTCTTGTACCAAGTTCTCCCAGCATAAAGAATTCAGCAGGCTTCCTCGGAAGGCATAAATATTTAATAGCGTTGTAGTTATATATAATTTGATCAATATGTCAGTGCTAAAAGGGCCTTCAAGGAGGCTCACCTATCATTGAGTGATATGTGATGTAAAGCTTTCCCCAGCCCCTACAGGAGCAGGGGGCATTATCTCCCAAGGCTGTACACAGATCGTTAATTGACATACATCCCCCTTCTTACACTGTAGCACTGCCTTCCGCAGAGCCCATGCGTGGATGGAATGGGGCCTGGAAACTTCACCCCAGTTTTTGTTGGCACCACCCCACCCATGGATTTCCCTTCCTCCGTTGATAAAACACCCACTTGCTTTATTTCTATGCTCTCAGAGCTCAGCCTGAGGAGAAACTTCCTGGCAAGGAATATCATCTTGTACTCAAATAATTGGGCTATCAATTTAGAATTGCATAGGACATGCAGTGGGATATTTTAAGTTAAAATGGCCCAGACACATTGTTCCGGAATCTTCCAGTATTTGATCACTGGGTGATTGTGGCGCCTGGCTCCCAGAGGGCTGCTGGGAACATGAGGGCAGGAGCCACCTCTTTCTGCCCATCCCTCCCTGTCCCACCTGCAGCCCTGGGACCTTAATTCAAGTTGAGGCAGACTCACTTCACATACCCTAGGACGCAGAGAACCAGGTAAAACCTAATTATAATTCAATACCTCCAGAGATAACTGAGGCCCCACACCAAACACACAGGTCTTTATAGAAGTAACTTGATGCCCAAAGACCACATGCCAGACATAGAGCTAGGATGAAAACCGTCACTTCCCCATGGCTTTGAAGTGTAATTTACATTTCAGATGGGCATTCTCTTTCCCTTGGTCTCATCTTCCTCACACACAGCCACAAATGGGTCTCCAGACTCAAAGTACAGTGCTCTTTCCAAGACGTTATCCTGACTCTCGGAGGAAGAAATCTTCATTTTAGAAATGTAACCAGGAGCCTAGTAGCGTTGGGGGTAGTTTGTCCAACAGACCTTGGATTACTTCCTGCTAAATGAACCATCTTGAATAATTCTTGTCTGGCCGTCGTAGGCTCACCAACTGGTCTTTTCTTGTGAATTGCAGAATCTGGACAGTAGTTATCTGACACTTAGAAGTATATTATTGTTCTTGCCTGGAGGCTCTGTAACAGTTATGTGCAGTTTTGCCCCTTGGCAAATTGGAATGGCTTATGTGATGAAGACTGGTCCTCAGGACCTGGCCCTAGCTAGTTTACCCAGCCACTGCCCAGCATCCATCCACTTCTCAAGGCCGGCTCTTCTCTGCGGGGACTTAACATTCATGCAACTTTATGGAGGAAATAATATGTCCCAGAGCAAGTGGAGACTATTTAGGGGATATTTGAAGCTCTAAATTGGAGCTTCTGGATCTTAGAAGTTACCTAGTTTGCCCCTCCATTTTACAGGTAACAAAATTAATGCCCAGAGGAGGGAAGTGGTTTGCCCAAAGCCATACAGTGAGTTGGAGGCAGAGCGGGAAGTAAAAGCCAGGTCATTCCTGCGTGGTTTTGGATCGTAACGTGCTCTTTAAAGTGGCAGTTTTCTCCTCTCCTTGTTTTTATTTGGCTGAGGTTAAAAGGAAGTGTGCACTCAAGAGTCCATAGGTACAGGCAACTGGGCAGTTTAAAACTAACTAGCAGAGAGACCATCTGGTGGTGGAAGTGGCTCTTGACTGTATTGGGCACAGTTGGCTAAATTAAAAATAAAGGCTGAGGACTGGCTGGGGTGCCCAGGAGCAAGTGGTTTCTGGGCGAGGATTGAGGGCAGGCTCTGTGCCCCTTAATTCAGTGTCTTGAGTCAAGGGCTAAGTAAGGATGGTCTGAAGTAGCAGCAAAAGTGAACACCAGAGTTTTGTTAGTGAAATACATTTTGAGAACGCTCAAGTGCCCTCAGTCTGCAGCGGGATGTTCAGAGGTCCTGCTTTAATGAGGAGATGAGCACGCAAATGGGAGCTGCTAAGGCACACTGAACAGATTGCTCTTTGGGAAATTACACTTGCCCCCCACTATCTTGTTTTCTGTCATTTATTTGCCTAACAACCTCGACAGAGATTCAGGGCAGATGTTATTCCCGGCACCCAATTGGTAGCACAGACTGAATGTAGCGGGACCTCAGTGCCTGTTTCTCTGAACTTCTCTGTCTGTGGCTAGCAGATTAGTTCCTTCTGAGGAACAATGTTTTTCCGCCAGCAAAGCCTCCTTCTTTGAGCCATACTTGAAAAGGAACTTTCAAAGGCAGTACCAGCCTTCCCAAGCACCTTTTCCAAAGTGCTTTCCAAAGGAAGCTGTGTTCCCACCACCCACTCTTCTCAGGTTTGCTTCTGAAGCCCTGGCTCTAAAGCCCAGACTTTGCAGCAGCCAAGATGGAGGGAAGCCCGGAGGTGACCTGGAGAACCACAGCCACCTTATTGGTAACAGATTTCACTGAGTTGCCAAAAGAAGTTTTCCATCCTATGGTCCAGTTCTAATTGCTAATTTGTGACCTGTCCCGATTGTTGAAGTCACATGTCTTGATCCCCGCCCCCCACTTTTTTGGAACTGATGTTTAGAGCTTGTTTGAGTTGGATCAAATGCTGTTTTAACAGCTGTTCTAATTGGACATGCTGTCAATTATTAACCCTAATGGTGGTTTTTTTCTTTCAAAAATATTTCTCTAAACTCTCAAAATTTCAAAATTTGGCTTCTTCGTAGGAAGTCGTTTAATGAAGTTGCTTCATTGCTGAGCTTTGGTTTCTCCATCTGAAAAATGGAGATGTTTAAGTACTTCCCTTGTGGGGCTATTGTGAGCTCACACATGTAAAATGCTTGCTTGCCACGGTTGGGTCAGCGGATGTTAGCCATTATTACTATTGTTCAAAGTGGTTCTGTTCGACTGGCTAACTTTCTATTTCCAGGAACTTCCCTTCCCCCAATCGCCAGCCTCAAAAACATAAACATTTAAAACATTGTTCAGTGAACAGTTTTCCTGTTCATTTTTTGACTCACCAGACAGTACTGACCCCATTTTCAGGGTTGGGCAGCCTCCGTTAAGAGGAGTGAGGCTCAATCTTTGCTCCTACTTTTTGAGGAGACCAAGATGGGAATAGCAGATGATAGTATAGTTATAGCTGGGAGGGATGGGGTTTGCATGCTCTCTCCACACTCCTTTCTTCCAGAGAAAAATCAGGACCCAAGGACAAGGAAGTCTTGGTTTGTTATGAAAGGTCTCCAAATGTAAGACCCGCCCCTTCCCTCTGCCTGCCCCAACCCTGTATGGTCCTGTCTGGTGACTAGCCAAAGTCCTTCCCGTATGCAGAGAGGCTTCTCTGCATCAAGTTTGGGCCTCAGGAAAGGCAGCCTGAGTGCCAGTACCCCTGTGTGGAGTTGCTCTGATGGTCCTTTTGTTTGTAGTGTTGGGAGGCAGACCAAGGAGACAGGAACTACTCTCAGAGGAGTGGAGGGGTGATGCTGAGAGGGAGCTTGCTCTGGGTCATCCAGCTGTGGCCACCTGGTAGCCTGGACACTAAGCTTCAAACTGGGCACAGTGACATAAATCCTGGCAGATCCTTTTCCTCATAGCTAGGGGGTACTGGGCTCTGGACCAGGCCCTGCAGGAAGATCTGCCTGTGGGAAGCCCATGGCCAAGCCATTGCTAAAAGGTGCGGGAAGGGGAAGTTGAGCTACTTTTCATATATTCCTTTACCTACCAGGATTCTGACCCTTGCTTTATTTGAAAGCGGAACGCCAGAACCCTTTCATCATCACCCAGCCCCCCTAGAGAGTGTGAGTTACAATTGGTGACAAAGGGCTACAGGATAGGGAATATTCAGAGCCTGTCCCTTGCCTAGGGGGCTTGCAGTTGATCTGGCTTGGCTTTTGGTGAAGGGCTTGGGCTACTGTCCAGCCCACCACCCTGTCAGTCAAATGTCAGCATTCTGTCTCCTGTAGCCCTTTCCACAGATGCTACCCACACTGAGGCAGGCCCAGATCCATGGCCTGGGGTCAATATCCAATAAGAAGTGATATTAATCTTTTTTTTTTTTTTAATGTGACTCTTTCAGTCAACATTTATGGAGCACCTACTATGTGCCTGCTATACTAGTTATTTGAATTTAACAGGACTTGAACCCATGAGCGAATAAACCATAAGCCTGGGCTGGTGCAGTCACTCATACCTATAAGCCTAGCACTCTGGGAGGCCAAGGTGGGTAGATTGCCTGAGCTCACAGGTTCCTGATCGGCCAGAGCCAGAGCAAGACCCCGCCTCTAAAAATAGCCGAGCTTTGTGGAGCGTACCTGTAGTCCCAGCTACTCAGGAGGCTGAGGCAAGAGAACTGCTTAAGCCCAAGAGTTTGAGGTTGCTGTGAGTTGTGATGCTATAGCACTCTATCGAGGGTGACATAGTGAGACTCTGTCTAAAAAAAAACCCCATAAGCCTGGGTTATTTTATTTTTGACTGTTTTTTGTTGTTAATGTATCTCTCTATTCTTATTTGGCATGTGACCTTATGACAGGAGAGTGAACTTGTTGCTCTGTGTAGATTTGCACTGAGATGCAAGCTGGCTGGTTGTTTCTCCATACAACCCTGACTTTTTTATTTCATTCTCCTTCCCTACTATCAGGTGATTTGGGGGAGGAAAAAGTAAGCAGAATGAGAAAGGACCCTATTTTGGAGAATTCTTGCCACTTACCTAAATTAATGATTCATGTAATAATTATTTAGTAATCCATCCACATTCCTTACAGTATGAATGACGGGCTCCTGGTGGGTGGAGGCTAGAGATGCTATTAAAAATCCTACAGTGTGCAGAACAACTCCACACAACAAAGAATTCTCTGGCTTGAAATGTCAATAGCATGGCGGTTGAGAAACCCTGATGTGTCGTGTTCCTTGCTAAAGTGTACTACACATGTGCAAACGTCAGGACCCAGTGGGTCTGAGCTGGAGGTGATGCTTCCTCCTCTGAAAGTTTGGAAGTGAGAACCATTTTATTGACACAGTTGGTCTGGGATGTGAGGGACAGTCCTTCACAACAAGAATTGTTCCACCTCAAATGCCAACAATGGTGCCTGCTGGGAAACATTGGCTCTGTTCTTGAGGATCCGGGTGTTCCAGGCAAAAAGCTAACAGCAACAATCCCTTGTCCCCCTGCCAAGATCCCCTGCTGTAGTGGACGGGCTCTCTAGGTTGGCAAGCCCCTGGCACTGTGGCTAGCAGCCCAGGACACAGGCCCTCAAAAGCCCATCAGGTTTTTAGAGGATGACCTGTCCCTTTGCAGACCAAGCTGCCTCCTTTAGTGGCTGGAGGGTGAAGGGGTAGAGGGTGTTGACTCCAGGAATTCTCCTGAGGCCCAGAGTCTGTTTGTAAGCCTTCAGACAGCATTGTTTTTATTTTAAGTGCACGAGCATTTCTCATCCAGAATCATTTGACATGCAGATGATCACAGATTTTTAAAGGCTGTTGTCATGGTTTTGTCTCTGAAAGATTGCTATGTGCTGATGAAAGCTTTGAAGCCAGCTTTGGGACCTCAGTCCTGGCAGGCTAAGGATTCAGAATGAGATAAGAAAAGCAGTTCTGGAAAAAAAAAAAAAAAGAAAAGAAAAGCAGTTCTGAAAGTTGTCTGTCAGTGAGTGGTTCTAGGCCTTTCTGTCTGGATTCGGTTAACCATTTAGTACCATTCTTGGTCTGAGATCAGGGACTGACAGACACTGGTGGAGACAGCTAATGTTTTCCTAAATGCAGACTTTTCTGGGGTGTATGGGTGTGAGGCAGAGAACTGATCTACCTTACGAGGACCAATCTCTACGAGGGGTTAGAGATCTAGTGATTTTACCTCTTTGAGCAATTTCTTAGACAAGGCAATTGCTGTGCCCTGAAAACTGAAGCATTAATGGCGGGATACCAGGCTGGTGACACGTGGGGGGGAGGGATTGGTCTTGGTTGGGGAGAGGCAGCAGTGAAAAGCAGGGTACACATAAGGCCGACCCCAGGGAACCCTTACCTCATGCAGTCCCAGGGGCTTCTCTTAACTTCCCCCATTGCCCCCAGCAGTTTGTCTGAGAGCCTGTGTCCTGTTGTCATTGGACACAATTGGGCAAAGCAGTTCCTCCCTCACCAAGTTGCATTTCACTCTTGTTGTGGGTTTTGCTGGGATGTGGGAGGGTGGATTTTTTGTTTGTTTGTTTGGCTTTGTTTTTACTTAAGGATTCATGCAGAGGTTGCAAACTATATCCTGAACCAGACACCTCTGGTAGGAAATTGGAGCTCCCCAAAGTATAGGCAGCCTGGCTTCAGTGCAGGGGGAGTCAGGGAGATTTCTTCATGGGGTAGGTTGAGCAAGCCTCCTGGCAGGGGGTGGACTGAGGGTGAAGAGGACAGAGCCCCTCCTTGGTGAGGGGCTGTGGTTTGGGGGAGTCTGCACTTCCAATTGTCTGTGACATTTTGGTGACTTGATTTATTTGCCTGAGCTTCATGTGGTCTCTTTGCCTTTGCAGACAGAGATTGCGAAGAGACTGAACACAATTTTAGCACAGATCATGCCTTTCCTGTCACAAGAGGTAAGACCTTATGTTTCTGTTTCTCTCCTTTTCTTTCCAAATCAGCCCAGTGGCTGCTGGGGTCTTCTGGAGCCCCAGCGCTTGGCCATTCCTACTGACGAAGCTGACAATTTGGGGATTTACAAAGCCTTCTCGAAATCGGGAGGCCACATCAGAGGGACCATTTGCTCCTTCTGATAGTAGTAGTTCTCTGCCACCACCTGAGTCCACAGAGGAGAGTGATCAGTGGGTACCTCTGTTCCCCCTAAACTAGAATTCCCAGCCCTGCTTTCCTGTGCTCAGGGCCTGACTCTCAGCCACCAGGCACAGAGTGCCCTTGCTGGGAGTGTGACCAGGGGTCGCATCACTGCCTGAGCATACCTTCCAAGGGACCCTCGCTTGAGGCAAGGGCTGGGCTTAGTGGGTGGTTTGAGGGAACTGTCTCCAAGGAGGTTCCGTGGTACAGGGCAGACAGGTGAGTTGATCTCATTTCAGCTGGGGCAGGCCCTGCCTTCTCGGTGGCTAGGACCGTGTTAGCTCCTTCGCAGAGTACTTTGTTTCTGCACAGAGTTTTGGCCAATAAATGACTGAATCGGTTTCAAATTTGGTTATAGTGATGCCTTCAGAGTTTGCAGCCCAGTAGGGAGACAGCTGTGTATGTGGCTGGTGCTACCTCAAGACTGGTGGGACTGAAGGCAACACATTAAAAAAAAAAAAAAAAAAAAAAAGTTTATTTTTTTTTTAAACGCAGTTTTAGGTTCACAGCAAAATTGAGTGGGAGGTACAGAGATTTCCCATAGCCTTCCTCCCATACCAGAGTGTGGGGACATTTGTTATAATTGATTACTCTTCCTTGACACGTCATAGTCTCTCAAAAGTCTATAGTTTAGGATTCATTTTGCCACTTTTTTCTTTACCTATCTAGAAATGTATTTTGTTTCCTCACTATTTAGACATATTAGGTATACATACACATGTATAAATACACATGCTTTTCTTCTGAACCCTTTGAATGTAAGTTGCGAGATAACTACTATAACAGCATCACCTAAAAAAGGGAACACCTCCTCCATGATTACAATATTGTTGTCATGTTTAGAAAACTCATAATCATTCTGTAATATCATCTGATATCTAGTTCATATTCAGATTTCCTGGAAAAATATTTTTAGTATGTGTGGTTGACTAATAGCCATCTTTTGGCATGCATTTCTAGTTTAGAACTTCAAGTTTGGATTACAAAAGTAATACATGCTCATTGAAAACAGTTTAAAGGAGAAAGTAAAATAGCCTGTCACCTCCTGACTTGGGTTTTATGCCTGCTTAATGGGGCTCCTCTGTGTTCTCTGGGGGACTCTGTCCCTAGAGGCCCTGCCTGTGCCATGCAGCCCCCGCCTCCTCTCAGACAGGGAGGATGGCCACCTCTAACCACACCCTGTTCCCTCCAGCACCAGCAGCAGGTGGCACAGGCAGTGGAACGCGCCAAGCAGGTCACCATGACGGAGCTGAACGCCATCATCGGGGTACGTGGACTCCCCAGTCTGCCTCTCACCGTGTGTATAGCCCTTTTATTCCTCTCATTTACCATAATCAGAGATTGACCCTGACCTTAGCTGGCCTCAAAGAATGGCGGCCCCAGGGCTCCGGCTTCTGCAAGTGTACCATGGGCTTGGACCCATTTGAGGCTCTCTCCCCATTGGCTCCCCAAATGCCTCCCAGACTTCGAACTAAAAGGGTGCAGATACACCTGAAATCCACCTCTATACTCATCAGCCTTGTCCTCCCCTGGCTTCTGGTGTCCCTGCCATTGAGGAGGGCAGAGGCCTGGGATCACCTTGAAGGCTAGGCCAACCCACCAGTACCTGGCTGCTGCCTCCCATCTCCCTTGGGGCCTGTTTGCCTCCCCCTGGCAGAGGTCTGCCCTTCTTTGGCCACCTGGGATCAGAACTATCTCTGCTGTACTGTGTGGGTGTGCACTGTGCTGTGGAATTTGGGTTTAGGTCTTGCTGCCCCTGCGCTGAGCTGCCTGGCTGAGCTTCCTTTATGTGCCCTTGGGACTTACAGCTGAGGCACCTAGAGACATCTTTCTGACCTTCTAGAAGTCCTAACTTGCAGGGAACGGAAATTACTCAAGGGAGCTCTGAGGCCTACCACTGGTCTGCCCCCTCAGTGGGAAAGGGCAGTCAGATTGCTCCCCTTCCGTGCTCCCACTTGCCTTGCATCTTTAGTGCATTTCTTGGGTTCCAATAGCATCTTTCTCCTGCTTGCTACTTTGGTGTGAGACTAAAGATACGACCCGGGGCAGGGCTCTTCCCTCTCTACCTTTCATCCCTCAGGTGAAGGGCTTTGGTGAGATGGCTGCTTCCCAGTCCCCACCCGTGGGTTGGTGTGGCGCAGGGAGCTTCTGGGTAGTACAGATTTCAGGTCACTCACCCCAGAGCTCTTTTCCACAGGTCTCTGGGTGGACCTAGGAATCTGTGTTTCTGAAGTTTCCCAGATCTTTCTGAAGAGTAGTCAGGCTTGGGAGGCAATGGACTGCTTGTCTGAGGTCCCATCAGCCCTGACATTCTGGGATCCTGGTTGGTCTTCATTCCTCTTTTTGTTTTTAGGTCATTATTTCAAGGTGGAACTGAAGGCCTCAGAATTTTCTTCTGCGTGACGGGATAAATGATGGCTCTTGACTTTTTCATCTGGGGGAGAACCTGGAGGCCTGTGTTTTGGTCAGGGTTCTCCCGAGTGACCTCGGGCATGCCCCTTCTCTTCCTTGGGCCTCAGTTGCTGTATCTATGAAAGGCGAGGGTGAGCCAGCTCATCTGTCTGGGCCTCCTCACTCCTACCAGGGACACTGGGAAGCCAGTGGCGGTGACATACAGCGTTGCTTGTGGACCTTGACCCCTCCACACTCTGTCAGGAGCCATAATGATTACAGAGTTGCTTGGTGCAGACAGCCTGGTGGGTCTGTCCTTCTTAATCCCATAGGAAGCTGCTCAGTGCTGCTGGGGAAGGGGTAGAAACACGAGCCTAGTGTGAATTCTGGCCTTGCTGAGGAAACTAGAGCATGAGGATGCATTCAGTGCTGGAAGGCAGCATCCCCAGAGGTAAAAGTCATATCTTAAAGTTTAAAGTATCTTCCATGATCCTGGAGCCCAGGGTTCTCCAGCCTTGACACCATTGAAGGGGCTAGATGAAATCTCTGTTGTCCTATGCATTGTGAGATGTTCACCAGCCTCCTTGATTTGTTGCCACTGTGTGTGTCAACAGAACACCCTACACAAACTGGCGACACCCTGAAATGTCTTCAGACAATGCCAAATGTCTGTGGGGGACAAAATGGCCCCTGGTTGAGAGCCACTGATCTAGCGGATGCCCTTGATTTTCAGAGAGGGGCACCGATGTAGGTAGGCTCTCTAGCAGCAGGCCAGGCCAGGGCTCGTCTTCTCAGCTTGGTTGCGGCCCTGTGGCCCATGTCCGCTGTCCCCGTGACCAGCTCCTAGTGAAGTGGCTCTGCTCGTGGTAGAAGGGATGCCAGGGCAGGGTATGCTTCGTGAGTTCCAGTCCCTGTAATTCCTCTTCTTCCCACTCCTCCTTCCCAGGCATCTTCTTGGGGGTTTCCAGGCTGAGCCCTCTCACCCCTGCAGTGGCCACAGTGGGGTCCCTGCTCCCCATCTGCTTCCCTCTTTAGAATTAAAATCCTCTTATGAAAATAAGGTGTTTTTTTTTTTTTTTTTTTTACCTTTTAAGAAAGGACTAAAATTGGGGAAGAAGCACCGCTTGGATTAGCTCCACTTCCTTTAAGTAGTATTTAGGAAGCTACAAGCCAGGTCAAGGCAGCTTGAGGCAGACATTGGAATTCAATTAAAGCCAACGAGTGGGGCCTGTGACCCCCATTTTCAAGGTAATTGCTTCTCCGCTCTGAGTGAATGCAGCCGTCGCCCTGTCATTAAGCAGGCAGCCGTCTAATCGCTGCGCCTGACAGAGCCTCACAAGGCAGGAATTACGGACAGCTGAGGCATGCTCACGCCAGGAAGCCCTGCCTGCCTGCCTGCCTGCGCTGCAGCGGAGCCACTAATCTAGTCAGGGCCTTCTTTATCTTCTCTTCGAGCAGGGCTAAGAGGAGGGCTGAGAGCGACCCTGCGGCTGAGGTGCCTCCGGAACTGGGCTGGGGAAGAGGAAGGCAAGGGGCCGACGACAGAGGGGCAGGTATCCTGGCCCCAGCAAGGATGGGTCCTGGAGGCCCTGGGCAGTAGCTAATGGATTTGCCACTCTGAAGGAGAAGCAGCCTGGCCCCCAGGTCTGGGAGTCAGGAGGGTTTTGGGCAAGTCACTGTGTTTCTCCAGGTCTCAGTTTCCCTTTTTGTAAAAGAGGGTTCATGTGGCACACCCGTTATAGTTGGTTGTTTAATAGCTCTCTTGGGCATGGCATTGGAAGGGTCCTGATGTTGTGACTCAGCTCAACTCAAAGAGAAATCAGTTAGGTCCATCTGGCCTGGGCATAGAGGTTGCCCGTGGCAAATTTATCATGAGGATTAAAGTATTTGGGGAGTTTTCCTTCCCGGAAAGGAAGACCAGCATCCAAGGTCAGGATGGTGGAGAAGGGAAGGGAGGCAAAGCTGGAGGGAGCCAGGCCCATGCACTCCCCTGCTGGTCCACAGGGGACTCAGATGCCCACCCAAGGAAGACAGACTGGAAGCTTGTCTATGTTGGTTCCTGCAGATCTGTTTCCATGCCTGTGCCCTTTCTTCTAGGACGATATTGCTAAGCACAGGGAGGGAAATTGGACCCTTGGTCAGCAACTTGTATAAGGCTATGTCTGTCTTTCCCAAGCAGATTAAAGATCCCGTGAGCTGATATATCAGGCATGTGCAGCTGACCCAGGAGACCCTCTATTTACATTGCAGTGTCGTGGCCCAAAGCCTTAGGACTGGGAAGTGGAGGGCTCTCACCTGCTTACCCACTGACAGACACTTTGATCTTTGTTTCCTTGGGAATTATTAGAACAAGGGATGGTGGAAAGTGTTGACTTAATTTTTTTTTTTTTTTTTTTTGAGTAGGGGCAAGGAGAAAGAGGAGGAACGTTGTAGTTTGTTGTCACAAAGTACACGGGGGGTGTTCTGAAGCTGCACCTAAGGTTCTTACCTTCCCCCAGGGTGTAGATGAGCTGGATTCAGGTGATGGAATTTTATGTGTGGGAAGGATGGCAACGAGAGTGTGCTTAGGGTCCATCTGTTTCTTTCTTCCAGGCAGCTGTGGTGGGGTGAGAGATATTGCTGGGTTTGAGTCCTGGCTCTGGTTGCTGCTGGGTCTGTTCCCCATCTGTGAAGTGGGGGTGACATGGGTTGTGGTGAGCACTCCATGCTCACTCCATGCAGAGCTGCATTGCCCACCTTGCTGTGTGATGAAGAAGGAACAGTCGGAGGTGGGGGGCCGCTCTGGCTTCCCTGGGACTGCAGGGACTGCAGGAAGCATGCATTTTATGCATCTCCGACCCTGTCTTTGCGTCCTCTGGTGGGAGCCCTTGGCAGGTATTGGCTCTGAAAAGGCTCAGACAGCTCCACTAAGTTTCACCCAAATTGTGAACCTGAGAAGTGAAGCATTAAATCATCAAGTAAAGGCACGAAGCGTGATGTGCATAATCCAATTACGCACAGCGAGATCTTCCCTTCAGCCTGTCCTAAGGGTGACCGCACCTTCCCAGCCCAGGCCATGGGCCCTTGGCACACACATGGAGGGAGGACTCAATGTATGTCTCAGGGGACATATTCCTTGACCTGCTTGTGTTCTGGTGTGATGTTAAAGGAGAGAACAGCAAGTGCGCGTGCATGGGCGGGCTTAGTTGCAGGCTCCTGGCCTCTCTTCTGGGGAATTGTTGACTTCCTTTCTATATCATGGATGGAGAAGTTCTGGTACTGGAAGGAATGGCAGAAACTGGAGACAGATGGGTTGAGACTGTAGGAGTGGCTCCATTTCTCTACCATGGAGAAAGGTCCCCAGTTGAGTACAGTGTCACCCTCCCACTCAGATGTCACTATGTTTCTGTACGTTGTGTTGCAGAGGATAGGAATACAGGCGGAGGGCTGGGCTGTGACAGGCATGGTGGATCTGGTGAGTCATTGTCAGCTGGTCCCCCATCAGGGGGGAAACTTTGCTTTACTCTATTGCAGCCAGGACTGATGATAGCGAGCCCTCCACCCAGCAAGTCCTAGCACCTGCTTCTCCCACTCCAGGAAGAAGCTGGGAGGTTGTTGGCCCTTGTGTCCCTGCTTTCAGGGTCTGCTGGGCCAGGCCTGATGGTGGCTTCAAGCCTCCCCCAACAAGACCTCAGAGGAACTTCTGGCCATGCAGAGTGGGTTATTCTTATACTTGAAAATGAGAAACTCATCAGTTTCGTATGGGAGATTCCTTTCCGCTTTTGCAAAGAGGATGCTTCTGCATGACACACTAAGGCAGAAAACTATCCATTCTTTCAGGGAAGGTCAACATCTTTGAAAGCCACTGTCTCCAAACAGCTGTAGCTGCCTTTATTCCAAGGTCCTGATGCAGCTCATTGGCTCGCGTTTGGGGGAAGCGGAACACCCACTACCACCCTGATGCTCCTTGTCCTGACTAACTCATAGCTGCATCTAGTTGGGCCTTGGAGAGGAGGCGCGGGTCTGGGAGGCAGTCTGTTGCCTTCACATAGCACTTTGCTGACTTACTTGCTAACCTCCCCATGCATACTTTTTCCAGCATTTTCACTTAATTCACCCAGAAATGAGTACTGAGGAAACGTGCTGGGCACTGTTAGAGGAGCCAGAATGGGTAAGGGAAAGTCCCTGTCTTCCTGGAACTCACAAGTTGCCAAGCATTGAGTAAAGATGAAAGCGATGGCGGGTGCATCTCTGATGCATTCTTCGCGTTTGCCAGTGTTGACTGCGCACCTGCTTTGTGTCCACATGTAGTGGTGCCCCGCTCCCTGTCTGCCCGAGGAGATGGGCCCCACTCTGATCCTCACTTTTGCAGATGAGGACACTGAGACCCAGAGGGCAGCTGACTTGGCCGAGGACAAACGCTGATAAAGGATAGAGCTGGAAGTCCACTTTCGACTTTTGGGCTCTGGAGTTGTGAGAGCTCTCAGAAGGGGGGAGGCAACCAGGGCAGGTGGTGTTTGAACTGGGCAGAGCCGAGCCTGGAAGGTTGGCGAGGAGAGGGGATCCCAGCTGGCAAGGTGAGAGGCAGTCTGTGTGGAACTATTCAGCCATGCCTTTCCACACATAATCTCTAGGAAAAGACTGCGGAGGGAGCTAGCCCTGTCCGCAGACAGCAGTTACTTCTTCAAAGTCTTCCTCCCCCTCTTCTTTCTTATCTCTTCCTCACAGGATCTTACTGGCTGGGCTCTATAAAAAGTAGAGTAAATACCGCAGTCCTTGCTTTCTGGGATTTTACTGAATGGTTTTCACCAGCAGGATTAAAGGGCCTATCAGCAATGGGTGTAAAACCAAAGAGGCACCACTGGAGATTCCTTTTAAAACTGAGTAAAGTTTTCCTTTTAAAACAAATAAAGTTGTGTGGTCCACCCACACCAGGGGTTGCCATTAAGGAGGACAAATGGATTTCTTCAGGACACTTTAAATTAAAATCAAGTTGTATAACAGTATGGTTCACAAGATCCCATTTATGTAAAAATACATTTGAAATTCATAGATTTCCATAGGAGAAAAGCCTGGCAGATGAGGAGTAGACCCTTCTGAGGGTGGGATTGAATTCAGTTTTTCATTGAAGATGAAAAAACACTTTGACCTATGCTTATTTTCAGTATTATTTTTATTTTCTTACAATGAGCATGTATTAGTTTTGTAATAAGATATAAAAAATTACTTTAAAAAGAAAGGTGGATAAGTTCCTGTCATAAAGGAGCCTGAGTTTCTTCTGACTGGGGAGGGGTTGAATCTCTGCATTGGACTTTGCTGATGCCACCCCTTACCTGAGAGTCTGTTGTGATGCCTCAGGCAGAAATGAGGTCCAGCATCCATAAACTGCCCAGCAATAGCCATCTCACAGGCACTCGGGTGGTCTGAGCAATGGCTGTGGTAACCAGCTTTTCACCCAGAGCTGAGAAAGGGAGCACTTTGGGGCCAGGAATGTAGCAGTTACTATGGCTGCCTTTAACTTTGACAGATGGGGCCAGGTTGGCAGTTTGCAACTTAGTTGGGGGAGAGCCTTTTACCTGTGACTTCAAACACTTATTGCCTCTTCTAGCCAGGACTGTACACCTCTGCTGTGTCCTGGTGTCCATTAGCAGTTCCCAAAGAGTGTTTCACATCGACAGGCGAGCTCCCTTAGTTAGGTGTGAGGTCTTGAGTCCTTTTGCTTTGGGGAGGATCTTCTTCAGAACATTCTTTGGATGAGATTAGGGGTTGACAGATTTGAGTCCAAACCCACTTACTAGTGGTGGCATTTGGCTGGTTACTGGCTGCCCATCCAGCCCCCTGTGCATCAGTTTGTCATCTGTGAAATGGACGCCACCCCTCCCTTGCCAGGTGGTTGGGAGATTTAGAAAGAATATTTGCTGAGTGCCCCGGCGTTCAGTAGGTGTTGGTTGCCTTCTCTTGAACTAGGTGAGAAGAAATGTGTGCACAGGTGGATACCAGCATACTCAAGGCCCAACCACTTGTAAGAAGTATTTTGATCCCTAAGAAATACTTGGCACTGAGTAGCTGGCCCACAGCACCCATGGTTCTTGGCACAGTCTTAGGGGTGATAAGGTGCACTGTGTCATGGCTGCTGTGAGGGTGCTAAGGTGGTGCAAGCTAGCCACATGGGTGTGGGGAAGAAGGAGACCCCTGAGGCTAGTGTTGGGCTGGGGTGTCTGAGGGCTCGGGAGCCAGGGGAGCAGAGTCCTTGATTAGGGATAGGGAGGAGACGGAGGATTGGTACTGTTGCTGTTGAGGATAGTACTGAGTGGATGCCTGTCGAGTTTTTGGAATAGCTCTAGAGTCCACTGTAAACTTCCAGCGCGTGTTAGCTGCTGCTCTGATGCTTCATGAGTAGTAGCTGTGTGCCCTGAGCTGCCACATACATCATCTTACAGTAATTCCTGGGGGTTGGCGCTATTTTCTCCCTTACAGATAAGGAAATTTGAGGCTCAGGGAGTTGAGGTCATTTGCCCCACGCCACACAATTAGGAAGTGCTAGAGGGGCTGGGGGTTGAGTCTTCCTGGTCTGCTTGGTCCCAAAGCTTCCTTTCACTCTTCCTGTTGCCTTGTTGTCTATTCTGATGTCTCCGGGGATGTTAGCTCTCTGGGCCCCAGCTCATCTTGCTCTGGAGACTTTTCTGCACTGGCCTGCCCTGCCCTGGCTCTGTGAGGCAGGCTTGGAGTCCCTCAAATTAGGGAGTCTTCCCCAGGGTACGGCCTCGGGGAGGGAGATGCCAGCAGCTAATGTGGAAGGCATGTACGCATGAGCAGACACGCAGCTGCTGCAAGCTTAAACATGGATCCCTCCACTGAGAGGGAACCCTATGACTGTGGTGTTTCAACGCATGCATTATTTATATTGGGCTTGGAAACAAACATTGAGAAATTCTGTCCCGAAACTGGGGCATGGAGGGTGGGCGGGTGGGCACTTGCTGTCGTAAATCCTATATCTAAACTGCAGTCCGTTACTAGACTTTTTTCAGTAAGATGAGCACGTGGACTGAGCTGGGGCAAAGGTTTTGGGGCTGTCGCCCCCTTGCTGCCCATGGAGCCAAATGAAGGAGCGAGGGGGCTGGGAATTGCTGCTCCCTCTGGGTGGCCGCGCCTCCCCCTGCCCCATGCTCCGCACGCTCACCGCCAACTTCATTGCAGCAGCAGCAGCTCCAGGCGCAGCATCTCTCCCATGCCACACACGGCCCCCCGGTCCAGCTGCCACCCCACCCGTCAGGCCTCCAGCCTCCAGGGATCCCCCCAGTGACGGGGAGCAGCTCTGGGCTGCTGGCACTGGGTGCCCTGGGCAACCAGGCCCACCTGACAGTAAAGGACGAGAAGAACCACCATGAACTTGACCACAGAGGTGCGACTTGAACAGGGGTTGGGGAAGAGGGTGGGGCTGGGCTGAGCAAGGGTTGGGTGACCCTAGGCCCCACAGTGAGTGGACACAGCAAATACTGTCACCCAAGGAAAGGGAGTTAACAAAAGATTTCGAGCCAGCTGTTGAATCCCTGGCTGATGTTGATTGGCACTGTCTCTGGTCTCCTTTTCCCAACCCCTGGTTTGCACCTGGTACTCTCTGCCCTGAAGACACCTGTCCCTTCATCTGAAGCACCCTGCCTGTCCTTCAGGGCTAGCCCTAGTCTATTTCTTCAGGATGCCTTTCAGGTTGGACCAGGGACCTTTTTCAAATTCCTATAAGAGTTGGAGTGCAAGACTGAGCCCTTGTTGCTATCTCCTTATGTCCCTCCCACTCCTGGAAAACGTCTTGTCCTTGCCAGAAGCATTGGTCCTCTGAGGACAGAACCCAAATTCCTGGGTTTCTCCTTAGCATGTAGGTCTCATCAGTGCCTTGGATAAGGTACACAGTTGGTGCTCTAGTAAAGATGTGTTACTTGACTGCTTGTAAGTGGGGGTAGTGAGCATACTCCATCAGGGAGATGATCGGAAAGACTTGGGGTCAGAACTTTTTCTTTAACCCTTCACCCCAGCCCTTACTGGGTGGACTCAGGAAGCTGTTCTAAGGAGGGGCTGGTGGGATCAGGAGAGGAAGGGCCTGACAGACTCCTCAAAAGTTGCCACTTCATGTGCTCTGCCCCTGGATATTTACTGGAGCACGTGGCCAATGCCTTCCTAGTCCCTCCCGCATTAGGCACCTGAAGTGTCACTATCCTTCCTTGGTGCAGGTCTTGGGAATCAGAGGCTAAGTTTTTGTCCCTGTAGTAGGACAGAGGCTCCACCTTCCAAGGGCTTATTTTAAAAACCACTCCCAAATTCCTTTCTTTCTTTTTTTTAAATGATGTTCTCAACTCTCAGATCCTACGGGTATTTTACATGGCATAATCCTTCTCAAGCTTGTGGCCTTAAAAACTCTTAACTGCTAGAGAGAGAAGCTGGTACCCTTCTGGAATATCAGGCCAGAGGCCTCCCCTAGCCCACCCTGGGGACTGGTGGTGTGGGGGAAGGGTTGGAATTGGGGTGGCTAATTTCTGATATGAGAAAGGCCACCTAATGGCCCTTCCTTGTCTGACCCACAAAGACAGAGAGCTAGGCCTTTTGCTAATTTTTAAACCAGTGAACTAGTAAATCACAAAAGCTAGCTGGACTGAGACTGACCTTTTCCTCTTTTTATTTTTCTTGATGGTCCTGACCTTCCTCCTGCCCTGGCCTTCCTTCCCCAAAGAGAGAGAATCCAGTGCGGTAAGTGTTGGCACTGTGGAACCCACAGGGGTGTTGGGGTGCTGGGAGGAGGAGGGGACTCAGGGCTTTTGGTTTGGAGGCTTGCTCCTAAAATTGCAGACCTAAGACCGGTCCATGGTGTCCAAAGCTATCATCCGGGTTCTCTGTTTTGCTCTGGGTTGGCGTTGAGGGTTATTTGTTTACTTGTGCCAGAGCTGATGTGTTGATGACTATGTCTTAGTCCAGAGATGCTGGTGGGGGGAAGGTAGTTACTGACATAAAATAGGACTGCTGGCACCTGTTTAGAGTGACCTTCAGTTATGGAAGCCCTTCATCTCTTCAGGCTGTAAGTCCATCATTTGTCAAATGAAGGGCTTGGGCTAAGTGAGCTCTCACTCCCTTTCATATGAGAGATGCTTAACTGGAGAGCTCAGCTGACCGGCACTGGGTCTTCCCTGCCAGAGGCTTTGTGGAGTCATTGGGCTGAACCCAAGGCATAGGACCCTGGTGTCCCACATCCTGGGCCAGGGGTCTTATCTACCTCCCAGGTTGGATGCCTCCTACATGACACTGTGTCCTTACTTCCTTCAAACGCCTGAGGTTCCTCCCTGCTCTGGGCTTTTACTCGGTTTAAGAAAGTGCTAGCAGGCAAGCATTAAGGCCAGGCCGCCTGCGTGTCTGCCAGCTCTGAGATTTGTTGTAAATCTTTCTGATCACACTGAGGCTCCGAGGTTCTGTTTCAAGTGAATAAGCCTTCTGAATAAGCGCAGTGGAGTCTGGATAAAAAAAATCCTTTAGCGATTAGCAAAGCTATTTTATTCCTCATCACCGTCCTTGTATCTGGGGCCATCTAATCTGTTAGGATGGCTTTGGTTATTACCTCGTGTTAAGTAGGACTTGGAAGGTCAGGCAGTTAACTAACCATCTAGACAGAAGCTTTCTTGGGCAGGTCCCTCCAATCCTACCCGCCTCCCCTCCCAACCCTCTCCCTCCCTGGCTGACTTTTTAAACCTCCTGTTAGCAGTAATGCTGGCTTCTCCGCTCACCCCGCCTGCGTGCTCAGAAAGCCAGGCCACACTTAGGCCGGGGAGAGTGGCTAGGTACTGAAGGGGAATAATTGAAGCCGAAAATCCATTTTGAATGCTTTAGTGTTGATCCTCTAACAGTGGTGTGTTTGGAGAGGCAGTTTGCCTAGCTAGAAGGACGGCTGGATCCGACACCTCAAAGCTTAGCTCTGGTCTCAGCTTTATGAAACACTGGGTAGCTCCCTCGGCCCCTCTGAGCCTCAGGGTGTTTTTCTTTTTCTTTTTTATCTGTACCATGGGAATAATTGCTCCCTGGCCCAGCTCTCAGCTTTGTTGGGAAGACCCTCTTATGACAAGACTCGGGATCTAGATTACCTGGTTCACAGGAGCCCACTGCAGTGAAATGGTCCTTCATATCCTCCTCCTCCTCTTTCGTTTTTGCTTCTGACTTTGTGCCCCATGCAGGAAAGCTTTCTGCTAATAGAACCCCTTGGGCAACCCCCAAGAGCTGAACTTTTTACTCCACCATGCTCGCTGACATCTGTGCATGGCAGACTTCCAGAGGAGAGGGACACACAGGGGCCACTGGAGAATCCAGTGGGAAGGAATGGAGAGGCAGCATGGTGGGAGGGACGGTGGGCTGGGCCGCTCAGGCCCCGGCACTTCAGGCTGTGCACATGTGGTGACGGGGTGTGGGGTGGGGTGTAGACTGAAGTAATCAGGCCTTGGAAACCAGGTTGTCAACAGATGAGGCCTAGGGCAGGAAGGACAGGGCTGTGATGGAGCGGGAGGGGTATGAGGGACGGGCTGGAAGCTGTCCCAGAGGGGTTAGTCTGGAGTCCAATTAGAGGTAGCTTCATTCATATTTCCTTGCCTAGCCGAAGCAATAAAAAATACTTAGTTTTTTGGCTGCCTGCCAGCCAGAGGCGGGCTGGATCGATGCCGCTAAATGCCTGACATGACTCTCCGGTAGCAGCGAGGGTTTTCAGCCTGACTGCATGAGAAGAAAGAGCTCGCTGTTCTCCGGGGCGCGTACCACCAGGTCGCCAGGAGAAACATGAGCAGCCGCACGCCCCCTCGGCTCCCCGCCCACCCGCTGGGGCAGCCAGCGAGGGGCTGGGAGCGTTTCTGCTTAGCACAGGGTGGCCGCCACCATTGGAGGAAATGAAATGAAATGACGGTGATTTTTCTGCCGGCGATTGTAGCAGCTAATTGAATTGCGGCTGTGTGCGCATCGCTGCCACCCCTGTGCAGCTGTGGGGAAGGTTGAGCTGCAGTCCCTGTTATAACCTCCATTTTTTCTTCAAGGCTTGATAACTCTGCCATTTTAATTTGCTTCAGGCAGAAACTTGGCAGGGAAGGGCTGCCCAGAAGCCGGCTTAGGAAAGGAAATTAAGTTCTGTGGCTGGTTCCCGTGCTGTTCCCCACAAACGCTGCCCTTCCCTGTTCCCTCCAAGTGACCCTTTCCCCCGAGCTGGCCTTGGCCTCCAATGACACGGGGAGACAAACAGTGAAGGCTCAGCCCACTTGCCTTGCAAGGCTGTTCTTTTCCGAAGAGACGCCCCTCCGTGTCTTCCTTGGGCACCCCTGAGCTGCATAGGGACCAGGATGGGGACTGGTAGACCTTTTATTCCCCATAGCAAGACTGTGACCTGTTCATTCTGCCACCTCTGGCCTGTAGCACCAGGCCTGACCCAAGGCAGCTGCTCAGAAAATGGTGGGTGAGAGAGGGAAGGTACAGTTGGGATCCCAGGGAGAAGCAACTCGTCCCAGCATCATAGAGGGGCGTTGGTCCTCTTGAGACAAAGGTTTGTCACAGGTGCCCTTGCTAGCAGCTCCTCTGTCCTCCTCCTCTAACAGCCACACGATGCAGGTGGCTCCTGACCACTATCTCAGCTGCACCCCCAGGCCCACCTGGAAGTGCTTCTCATTTTATCCCTTTCCCAGGTCTCCAAGCCCAAAGGATTCTTGTCCTCGCTTGCTTTATAGTTGAGAGAGAAATTCAACTCTCCCTGGCCTGAAAAACTTGGGTTTCCTTCATGCTATGTCCTACTGGGGGTATTGGGACATGTCCCCCAACCTCTTGGGAGCCTCCTTTCTGCCTGCTACAAAAAGAGAGGTGATCACCTCTGCTCTTGCACCTTTTCCTGTCCTTCACAGGAAGGGCTTCCTGACTGTTGTTTTCTTTTTCTTTCTTTCTTCTTTTTTTTTTTTTTTTTGTAGAGACAGAGTCTCGTGGTTTTATCGCCCTCAGTAGAGTGCTGTGGCGTCACAGCTCACAGTAACCTCCAGCTCCTGAGCTTAGGCGATTTCTCTTGCCTCAGTCTCCAGAGTACCTGAGACTACAGGTGCCCACCACAATGCCTGGCTATTTTTTGTTGCAGTTTGGCCCCGGCTGGGTTTGAACCCGCCACCCTCAGTATATGGGGCCGGCGCCCTACCCACTGAGCCACAGATGCCACCTCTGACTGTTGTTTTCTTTAAAACTCCAGTGTTTCTCCAAAGTCTCTGAAGGCCTCCCATGGAGGAAGAGGAGGGTAGTGCTCGGTTGCTCATCTGCCCAGCAACCTGCAGGCAGCCTGACGCTCTCTCCCCTCCCAGTCTCCCCATTCCTGTTGGCTCGGCAGATGAAATGTTGATCATGGCCCCAGTCTGTCTGCTCAGATCCATCTTACAAGACTCAGTGGGAAATTCCACTTATCCCTCCTTTGAACAAGTTAAGTGCCGAGGTCATGAGGTGGGTAGTGAAGAAGAACACAAGTGACCCTTGCCCTCATGGAGCGTAGTCTCACAGGCCAGCAGGCCGATGACTCACTACAAAGTTAATTACTTAATAGCCATGGTATTGTTATAAAAGAGTAGTGGGGATGTTCCCAGAGTGTCTCCCCCAGTCTGGGAAGTTGGGGAGTTTTCCCTGGTGAGGCTATGCTTGAGCTGAGGTCCGCAAGACACCTCAGAGTTGACCTGCTATTCCTTCCTCTGGACTCCTGGGTGGTCCCCTGTGCTTAGCTGTGTCATGGATGATTGAGATGTTGCACTCAGCAAGAGGTTTTCACCCCTTATCCTCTTCTCATTTCCAGAATAACTCTGTGTCACCCTCGGAAAGCCTCCGGGCCAGTGAGAAGCACCGGGGCTCTGCAGACTACAGCATGGAAGCCAAGAAGCGGAAAGCAGAGGAGAAGGACAGCCTGAGCCGATATGTACGTTTGAGGCACGGCGAGTCAGCTGGGGCTTGTGCTGGTAGGATGGGGGTGTCTGCAAGGCTCAAGCTCTGTGGCCCCAGCCCTCTTGGGGTCCAGGAGTGAGTCAGAGAGGCTGCCCACCAAGAAGGGCACAAGTACGGCTGGGGTGTTTAGATGCACTCTGAGCATGTGAGCCACTGTGAGGCGGGAGTGGATGGGAGTGGGGAGTGCTCTGTGTCTCTCCCACAGACAGGCCACCTGTGCTGCTGTGGCAGGACTCCCAGAATCCCATTCTGCCTGATGCCTCACGCTTTGACCCTGCAGTCTTCATAGGTGGGCAGAGATGTGCACCTACTTGGCCACTCTACCTTGGGTTTTAATAGCCTCATCATATGATGCTTCTGACACAAGAGGCCCCAGGGGAAGCATGGCTGTCAACGTCTGCCCTGTACCAGGCTGCAAAGGGCCAAGGGAAAGGGAAACAGGTGCTGGGACTTGGTGGTCTTGCCCCCGGCCCTCTTTAGTCACCAGGCTGCACACTTGATTTTCCCTGCATGTCTGTGAGGCTCACGTGTCCCGCAGTGGGGTGGATGATGAAGAGAGAGTAGCACTCTGCACTGACCTGTGAGTCACAGAGAATATAAACCCAGGGGAAAGATGGTTCTGGCATCAGAAAGACAAGTTATGAGGCAGCCCTTAGGGAGAGGGGACAGGTGTCAGTGAGGCTGCCCAGTGGCAGGCAATGAAATAACTGCAGAGCTGGGGAGGCTGGGCTGGGAGACTGGGCCCCTGAGGAGCTAAGCTCGTGGAGGAGAGAAGCAGAGGAGGAAGAAGCTGGACTTTTGGGTTTTGCTCAGGGCCAGGCTGGCAGAAAGAGGGGTGGGAAGGACATGGCCTCTTACTGGCCAGTTGGCCTCTCTCTGTTGGTTGCAGGATAGTGACGGGGACAAGAGTGATGATCTGGTGGTGGATGTCTCCAACGAGGTACGAGCAGGCCTGGGTTGCAGGGAGGCTCTTGGTTTGGGATGGTTTGGGACAGGTCCTTTCAGGAGGGAGATCTGTCCTCTGTTCTGGCACTATTGGCAGCCTGAGCAGGGTAACAAGGTCTTGGGGTATTGAGGTCAGGAAGGGCCTTGCTGCCTTGGGGCTGGGCTTTTGTGGGCACTGAGGGCTTCCTGCCGTAGGTCCCAGAGAAAGATCCCCAAAGATCCCAGGTAGAGGCCAGCTTCTATTCTCTATGTTCCTTCAGGTCAGCTATGCCCACCCCTCCCTCAACCTCCCCCACCTTGTTGAGGTGAGAGTTGAGCCCCCAGGGTCAGCCTCAGCAGGGTAGGAGGAGCTGGAAGGAATCCACACCAGGGCAAGCCCAGCAGCACTGATGGGAGTCTTGAACTTGAGTTTGATCTGGGGCAGGTCACTACTCTTCCCTCCTAGGCCTCAGTCTCCCATCTGTGGGATGAAGGTCAGACTAGATGGTTAAGAGCTGGTGCCCCCTGTTGGGAACCCCTAGTCTTTCAGCCATGCTCTTCTCCCCATCACCATGCCCCCTCTTTCCCCCTCCCAGACCAGGGAAGATGCCAGTCTGGCTGCAGCTGGCAGCACATCTCTGTCACTTATATTCTTAGGACCCAGCAACACCCCGGGTCAGCCCCGCACACTCCCCTCCTGAGAATGGGCTAGATAAGGCCCGTGGCCTGAAAAAGGATGCCCCTACCAGTCCCGCCTCCGTGGCCTCTTCCAGCAGCACACCCTCCTCCAAGACCAAAGACCTTGGTCACGTAAGTGGGTCTGTGAGGCTGCTGGGAATGGGGAGGGCAGTGATCAGGGGCTGGAACTAGAGAGGCGCTGATTGGAGGGCAAAGGTGAAGACCTCAAAGACTCTGACTTAACTGCCTGCCAGCTGGGCCTTGTACAAGTTAGTTAACATTTCTGAGCCTTGGTTTCTGCCTCTGTGAAATAGTAGTGACACCACAGTCCCCGCCCAATGTGATTGGGCAAGGACGGAGAGGCTCTTCAGCAGAAGGCTCATAACCAGTGCTGGTGCTGGGTGTCTTGCTGGTTCAGTACAAGGTGTTATGCCCAGCTAGGAGAAAGGAGTCCTCATGGCTTCCCTTGGTCTCTGCATCTTCCCTCTTTAGAATGACAAATCTTCCACCCCGGGGCTCAAGTCCAATACACCAACTCCGAGGAACGATGCCCCAACTCCAGGCACCAGCACGACGCCAGGGCTCCGGTCCATGCCAGGCAAGCCTCCAGGCATGGACCCGATAGGTATAATGGGTAGGCACCAGCGGCTGGGGTGTTGGGGGGTGGGGGGGTGGTAGGGAGTCTGCCCCAGGCCAGGGCTGGGGCCAGAGCACAGGGAGCATGTCCATGCTGGGGCTTTCTTAGGGCCTTTGTGGGCTTCATGGTCAAGTTTGAGGAGAAGATGGATCTTCGAGACTTCAACATTGACTTCAGGGTTTACTGGGGCCACTGCTAGGCCAGGCATGTGGAAGGAGCACCAGATAGGTCAGGCAGGGTCCTCCAGATCTGTTCCCACTCTGTCCTTAGTTCTTCCAGGCCTGCACAAGCCCCTTCCCTGGGCCTCCATGCCTGCTCTGTAAAAAGAGGTGGGTACATCTCTCAGCTCTAAGAGGGGCCTGAAGACAGGGATCCCTTCAATCTGAGAGGACCGTCTGGAGCAGGCAGCTATAGAACGTAGAAAGGATTGCTGCTGGGTAGAGGGGGCCGTGGCCTTGTCCTGTCAGGGTGAGGAGGGTCTGGTCCCTTGAGGTTCATCCATTGCTGACACCCGCCTTCCCACAGCCTCTGCCTTGCGCACGCCCATCTCCATCACCAGCTCCTATGCGGCACCCTTTGCCATGATGGGCCACCACGAGATGAATGGCTCCCTCACCAGCCCTAGCGCCTACGCAGGCCTCCACAACATCCCTCCCCAGATGAGTGCTGCTGCTGCTGCCGCTGCCGCCGCCTACGGCCGATCACCAATGGTGAGCTTTGGAGCTGTACGTAGACCTTTTGGCTCCTTTCTTGGGGACTGGGCACTGTGTGGGGAACTAGTGGGGATTGAGGGGCCCTCTGGTCTCAAAGCCAGGCAGCTGCCTGCACAGGGAGAAGGATTATCAGAAATGTCTGAGACTTAAACCAGAGGGCATGGGGTTTGGGGTCACCACCCCAACGCGTATTAGTCCTCTCAGGACCTCATACAAAGTGGCCTCTCTGGACTACCTGTTTTCTATCTGGAAAAAGAGGCTGACAGACACCTTTTTGGGCCTGGGGAGGTGGGAATCCCAAAGTGAGTCATGTAACAAATGTCCACAAAGCAGGGATTTGGTAAATGGGACTGGTTATAGCAAGAAATGTCTTGTTACTATGAATGAACACTTAGTTTGGGGGTTGGCAGAAGGAGGTTCCTTTTCAGGAGATAGTTTCTGTCTTTGCCTCTTGTTCCTGGGTGGCCTCCTGTCCATGTGAGGCCTGCTAAGGCACCAGGGGAGGAGAGGAGAGGAGAGGGCCAGGGAGCTGGGTCAGCGCTGGGGTTCTGAGCTGTGACCACTCTCTGCTCTGCTTATCTCCTCGCTTCCCCAGAGGATGAGCTGTGCAGTCAGGGGTCAGTGCCCAGTGGGTGGGGTGGAGGAGGTGGGGTGGTGGTGGCACTGACTAAGGGCTTCCTTGTCTGCCTTACAGGTTGGTTTTGACCCTCACCCCCCATTGCGGGCCACGGGCCTTCCCTCAAGCTTGGCCTCCATTCCTGGAGGCAAACCGTAAGCTTTGGCTATACTTGTTGCATGCTTTGAGAGACAGGCAGGGGAGGGTGCCACCCTTGTCCTCTAACCCTGAGTTTGCCCTGGTGCATATCTGCTGGATAAGGTATCTGTCCCTCTAGAGGGACTTAGGCCAGGCTGCACCCCCAGGAAACTGCTGCCACGTCTCACTCCTGACCTGCCTTTGAGGTACCCTCTAAAAGAGGAGGTGAGGGCTGCTGAGTATATAGTTATTGGGCCCTGGGATAGAAGGAGCACTCTGAGCCACATCACACGGAGCTTCCAGGAGCATTGGGGATGCCTTTGCTTCTGGCTGCTGGCAAGGCTCCTGGGCTGCTGTGCACAGACCCTTCCCAGCCTCCAGCATTCCATCCCTGGAGGGCCAAGGCAGGGTTGTTGGGAAATTGGAAGGCTGAGCATACGTGCAGTGCTGGGACACTGCCTGACACAGTGCTCACATCATCAGGGAAGGCCTCGCTGTTAATTGAGAAAGTACCCAGAGCAGCCTGAGGCAGTAGCCAGGCCAAGCATGCACCCCACCGGGGCCATGTTTCTCTTTGGAGGGACACACAGATTTCCCTCCTTAATACCCCTGGCTCCTAAAGCAGGAGGTAACATTTCAGCAGGGTCCTTTCCAGGGTAGGGGGACAGAGAGGGCATGCCAGACGCCTGTGGAGCTTATGATCTGATTTGGAGCAAGGATGTATGAATGGGAGAAAAAAATCAAGTTTGGAATGGGAAGCAGTCCCCAGCCTAGGAGAGCCATCTCAGTAAGTGAGAATATTAGGCTTCACGAGGCAGGAGCCTGGACACAGAGTGGTCAGGCCAGGGCAGTGTGGGTGACCTGTGCGGGAGCTGTGGGAACTTTGAGGGTTGATGGCAGAAGTGACAGTTCTCACCTTTTCAGAGCATACTCTTTCCACGTGAGTGCTGATGGACAGATGCAGCCCGTGCCCTTCCCCCACGATGCTCTGGCAGGCCCCGGCATCCCAAGACACGCCCGGCAGATCAACACACTCAGCCACGGGGAGGTGGTGTGTGCCGTGACCATCAGCAACCCCACGCGGCATGTCTATACAGGGGGCAAGGGCTGTGTGAAGATCTGGGACATTAGCCAGCCGGGTAGCAAGAGCCCCATCTCCCAGCTGGACTGCCTGGTGAGAACCCCAGATTGCGGCCTCTTCTCCAGTGGGCAGAGGGGAGAGGCCTAGCCCCACATTGGCTGAGCAACTTCGGGCTAGCTGTCTAACCTCTCTGGGCCCCAGTTATGCCATCTCTAAGTAGGGATGGCACTGACCTGCAGGGAATTGTGAAGAAATGCATGAATTATTGAAGGATTGTGAACTTGAGTAGGGGCAGTCTGGCAGCTGCCAGGTGTGAGGGTAGGCTGTGAGCTGGGGTGGTGACAGTGGGCAGCACTCAGCCTGCCCCTTCTCTCTCCAGAACAGGGACAACTACATCCGCTCCTGCAAGCTGCTCCCCGATGGGCGCACGCTCATTGTGGGTGGCGAGGCCAGCACACTTACCATCTGGGACCTGGCCTCGCCCACACCCCGCATCAAGGCCGAGCTGACATCCTCAGCTCCCGCCTGTTACGCCCTGGCCATCAGTCCTGACGCCAAAGTCTGCTTCTCCTGCTGCAGTGATGGGAACATCGCCGTCTGGGACCTGCACAACCAGACCCTGGTCAGGTAAAGGCGATAGGAGGGAATGTTATCAGTGCCTCGTCCTGGGGAAGTTTGCTCCGCTCCGGCCCAGACTTGTTTGCTGTGACTTTGGTCCTATGTGAGGCACCGTAGGGCTGCCCAGGTGAAAAGACAGCACACCCTGCCTGTGTGGGATAGTGGAGCCTTAGAGAGGGCCATGAAGAGGAGGTGGAGTTGGAATTAGCCGAGCAAGGGGAGAGGATGGGATTCAAGACCTGGAGACAGGTGCAGGGGAGCAGTATCACCTGGTGGTGAACCATGGGGTCTTGGGACCCAAGCTGCTGGGTTTGAATCTTGTCTCCACTTTAACTGTGTGCAAGTCACTTAACCCTTTGTGTCTCCACCTCTCCCTGTGTCACACAGAAGCAGTGTCGCATCTTCTCTGGGCTACCCCACAGTGTGAAGGGCAGGTGGGAGCGGCTGGCCTTGTTAGCCATCTGTGTTATTCGCGTTGTCCATGGGCAAGTCTGTGGCTTCCACCCTGTGGTTCACACAGGGTGAGAAGGATAGATTAAGAGGCCAAATTGAGGACTTACTGGGTGCAGGCTAAGGAGCTATGTCCCGAAGGCAGTGGGCTGCTTTCTTGTTATCAGTCGCCTCCCTAGAAACTTCTCCAGGGCCTTCCTGCCTGCCTCACCTTCCTGAGCGTCCAGTTCCACCCCCTCCACAGCAACGTGGGCTTGCTAAAGGCCTGCCCTGGGGAGACTCAGTCTTAGGAGGCTGGTGTGAGGTCCCCTTTATCTCCCCATTTCCCTGGGGTGGAGTAGGAGAGGGGCCGGGCCTAGCTGTGCTGCAGACTTACCAAAGGACGTAGCACAGCCCCCTTCTGGGCCTCAGTCTCCTCTTTCATTCAGTCTACCCGGGACAGCTGCCAGCCTGGTGGTCAGTGGTCACTGGGGCTCACCCTCCTCCCTGCTTGCTCTTCGTAGGCAGTTCCAGGGCCACACGGATGGGGCCAGCTGTATAGACATCTCCCATGATGGCACCAAGCTGTGGACCGGGGGCCTGGACAACACCGTGCGCTCTTGGGACCTGCGTGAGGGCCGGCAGCTGCAGCAGCACGACTTCACTTCCCAGGTGTGCGGCCTGAGACTCTCTCCTCCCTGCCCTCTGGGACCCAGTGGCCAAGTCGGGGGACAAAAGGGCACTCAGAGGGTGCTCGTTGCCAAGGGACCAACCGTAACCATCTGGGAAGGCTTCCTGGAGGGAGCAGCAGTGAAATAGAGTGGACTAGGCCTTGGAGTTAGACATACTTGACCCAACTGGGATTTGAGGCCTGTCTCCACTACTGTTGAGCTCTTGGTCCTTGGCGTCCTCATTTGCGGGATGGAAGTGATGGTAGCTCGCCCCTAGGGTCTGATGTGAGCACCTAAAGTGATGGCTCTAGGAGCCTCAGCCATAAACCTGACTAGTAGAAAGCGCTCCGTAAATGCTGAGTCTCACTGTTCCTTGTTATCGTTATTACTTTAATATTTTAATCTTAAATATTTAATATTTTAATGTTTTATTTACTGACTTTCAAGGAAAGGTAGAAATCACCTAGACAAAAAGCTTAACTTTGGAAGTAGAGTCTGCTCCCTCTGGGTTTGAGTCCCGGCTGTGCTGTTTACTTTCTAGAGTCAGCAGCCTCTTAGAGCCTCAGCCTCAGCTTGCTCACCTATACGATGGGTGTGGAGAAGGGCACCCCTTACCCCTGGGGTAGTGTGCAGGTGGTGGGGTCATGTTTTACAGATGGTAGGGGTGGGCCGGGGAGAGCCTCTGAGCTGCCCCTTGGGGAGCTACTCTACCCTTGAAGGCAGGGAATGCTGAGTGTCTGACCCCCCACCTCATAGATCTTCTCCCTGGGTTATTGCCCCACCGGAGAGTGGCTGGCCGTGGGCATGGAGAGCAGCAACGTGGAGGTGCTGCACCACACCAAGCCTGACAAATACCAGTTGCATCTGCATGAGAGCTGCGTGCTGTCCCTCAAGTTTGCCTACTGTGGTGAGCCTGGGTGGGTCCAGGCCCGATAGAGGGAGGTGGGGAGCCAGGGCAACAGGCCCAACAGGGTCAGCCCCCTGCCTTTGGTGTACAGATGAGGGGCCCAAATCCCATGGAAAAAGCATAACCCAGGGCCCCCAAATCAGGCCTCCTACCCCTGGGCCCAGGTTCTTTCAATACCTTTTGGGCATCTTGACTTTTGGATACAGATATCATCATTGAGTACTGAGCTCTCAGGACACCAGGCCAGAGCTAGTTCTTGTTGTCCTGGGGCAAAGGAGCAGGACATAAGCAATTTAAGCAATTCTTCCTGGTGGTGACAACCATAGGCTTTGACATTTGTTTGCCCCTGGGCTTGAATGTCTGCTCCTCTGCTGACAAGCTGTGTACCCTTGAGTGTATCCCACCCTCTGAACCCTAGTACATTTTTCTCTGTGGTCGAGAACAGCATGGTGCCTGCCACATGACTTTGGGGCAGCATTAGTGTGTTGATAGATAACAGCGCTTGGCAGGGTGCCTGCTCAGAGGATGGGCGCCTGCCAACTGACTGCTGTCTTTGCTGGGTCTCTAGACTCCCAAGACTTTGCTATTTACAATACTTCCTGCCACCTTCCAGTAGTAGAATTTAGGAGGGTCAAATAGCCTTCATGGCTTTATAAGAATCTTTTGGGAGGAGTATAATCACTGCAGTTAACTTTAAATCTGCCTTTACCCAGCCCCTCATAATCTTCCCCCGAGATTGCAGGGAAAGGCATTCTGGGGGTGGGGGGGTAGCTATGTGTCTTGTTTGCAAAAATGCCTCTCGGACATGGAGAGCCGTGCTGAGCACTAGTTAGCAGTTTTCACTGTGTTTCTATGGCAGCTGGCCACATCTGGGGCAGGTCTTGCTTCAGAGGGCAGCAGGCTACAACCTGAGGATGTGTTTGTCTCTTCCCCCACCCCCCCTTCCCCAGGCAAGTGGTTTGTGAGCACTGGGAAAGATAACCTTCTCAATGCCTGGAGGACGCCTTATGGAGCCAGCATATTCCAGGTAGCTCTTATCATCTGAGTCCTCTGACCCTTTCTACTTGGAATTAGGACTTGGTAGTGGTGACTGGGGTGAAGACAGTGGGAGGGAGAACAGGAGGCACCTGCAGCCAGGTCAGATCTGCCCTGGCCACTTCTCTGCCCCTGCCTGATGGGGGTCAGGATGGGTTCTTCAGGGGACAGGACCTGGGGACCTCAGCGGGGACACACCACTCTGCTGCTAATGACTTCCAACCCCAGAGGGCAAGGGCTTTTAAGCAGAGGCTCTTATGGGATTTAGAGTGAGGAGTTAAAAATATGCTCTTTGCTCTGATTTGGATGCTGTGCGTTCACGGGAAAGGTGCCGGGCGAGCAGCCTTTTCAGAGCATGTTACCTGTTCATGGAAGTTAGTGTTTCTGCCTGGTGGGAGGTGGGGTGGGAAAGGGAGGGTGCAGAAAAGGAGAAGAGGGAAGGAAGAGGCACTTTGTAATTTTTCAGGATCCTGGGTCCAGCATACGTGCCCACACGACACACACATGCACACACACACTCCCTCTCACACTCAGTCTCTCCGCACGTGTGCTCATTCAGATACACACTTGTACCCTCATGTCCACTCACACTCCTGTGCCCCCCCCTCAGTCCATAGGCCAGGTGCTGGAACTGTACCGAAGCATCTGGTGTCCGATGTATCACATGTTACTTTGAGAGTCTCTCTATTTACCCTAACTCCTTCAAAAATTAGGTTCCATCCTTTTCCTCATGCAGGGGGCTGAGCTTCTGACCTGTTCCCAGCTCAAAAGAGAAAGTTCATGCTACAGTATCCCGTTTGGGTCATTATTACTAAGTTTAAAGGTCATGTTGGAGCCCCTTACTGAGCTTTTCCTTATGGAGAAGCAGGTAGAGAGAGAATCCAGAAGCTGCTTCCCTGGGTGGAGCCTTAAAGTCTCCTAGGCCATGTCTCTGCCGTGCAGTGCTTCAGGCTGGAGCGTCAGAGGGGACAGGGGCGGGGGATTGGATTCTGAGAGCAGGGAGCTGGTGTTGAGCTGAGAAAATGAATTCTTTTATCTTTCTTTCTCCTGCACCCCGGTGTGCCTTGTTGCTGCTTCTCCCTCCTCCAGTCTAAAGAATCCTCGTCCGTCTTGAGTTGTGACATTTCGGCGGATGACAAATATATTGTAACAGGCTCTGGTGACAAGAAGGCCACAGTTTATGAGGTCATCTACTAAACAAGGACTCCAACAGGGCTGTCAAACTCTGGGAGAAACCAACTCGGCTCTGACAGGGAGACCTGTGGGCGAGGGCCCCGAGGACGGCAGAGGAGGGGCAGCGAGCAGCCCAGCGTTCCGGGGCTGTGCTCCGGCAGGCTGAGAGGGTGTGTGCCCCTGCCCGGTCTGGACTCTGTGTGCGGATTGACCTGTGTCTGCAGACTCAGATGGATCTTTCTCTGCCTTCTCCCCCCTAACAATGCTGGCACGTGCTACAAATAGATTTATTTGGAGGTTTGTGGCTCCGGGTCCCCACAGACACCCATGTCATGAATCTCTGTGTTTTCCTCCCCTTTCTTTTGACCAGTCCCCTCTGCCTTGGGTCAGGGATGCTGGAGTGGACCACATTGTTGTACTAGGGAAGGGGGGGTCTCTTTTTCCCTATTGTGCAGTGCACAAGATTTGTGAAAAATGTAAATAACAGACTTCCTATCTGGGACTGATCAGTGGGGGAGGAAGCCCCTTCCCCCCAGAAACTCTCGCCGTGTATTTCGCCTGCTGTATTTGTAATCCACTCGTGGTGGTGGCTTTTTTTTTTTTTTTTTTTTTTTAACAGATGGTCCAATCTGGGAAGGGGAGGTAGGGGAAGGGGAGGAAAGGAAGAGTGGGGAGAAAAAGCTTAGGGTGCAAAAAAGGAGCTGCAACTGGCAACCAGACTGAACGCAGGGTGCCCTCCAGGACGAGTGTGCCTCTGTGTGCGTCTAGCTCGAGTGCCAGCCAGGCGGATGGACTGAGGGACAGCACTGAGACTGGGTCCAGCCTGGGCTGCCACGCATAGAGACCGCGGAGCTTGCTATGGTCTCCTGGGCTCCGGCTGCCCCTTGCCCTGTCTCCCCCTCTCTCAGGCGTCTGTCTTCTGTCTTTTTCCCCCTCAGCCTCAATCTTTCTCTTTGGTACACACTTGGTTATTGTGACAAGAAATGGAAGTTCAAAGAAATCCCCTCCAGCCCTTCCTAATCTTTGGACACAGCCTAAAAAGGACAAAAAGTTAGAGGAAAGCATAGCAACTCAGCTCAGGGAGCTACCAGAGAAAAATAGCAACTGATGTGGGTGCTTTTTTTTTTTTTTTTTTTTAATTTGAATAAAAAGAATTAGAAGTGACGTCCTTTTATAAAATGCCTTTTCCCCTTTTTCTGCCTCCAGCCCCTTCCTCTTCCCCTCAAGAGGGGGAAATGTACTAACCCCTACAGGGTTGTGAGCGACAAGGTTAGCTCCCCTCGCCCCATGATGTGCAGGGCAGAGGGGCTCCTGGGGTGGGGGGGACACAGATCTTGGCACACTGTGGAGATTTCCTTGCAGCTTTCCTTCTCTCTTAGGGGCCCGAACAGGTTTATCAGTAGAATACTATCTGGCAGGTACCTCTTTTTGGTACCAAAATGTTCTGAGAGGTATTAGGATTTTTTTTTTTTTTTTTCTTTTTTCTTTTTTTTTCTTCTTTTAAAGAAAGCTAAAGGCCGCTGTGAGTCCCGGTGGTGGGCTCTCCATGGATGTAGCATATGGAAGCTAATTTTTATACCGCATTTTTATGGATTATTTTATAATGTGTGATTCTGTGTGGTAAGGAGGAAGGAGGGGCTGCAGCGGAAACTGCCCGTCTTTGATGATGTTGCTCCCCGGCTGAGCAGCGTCCCCGACGCGGTGCGGAGGCCTGACGTGGAGGCCTGCACCACACCCTGTGCCTTCCCGAGGCTGGGGGCATGGGGCGTCTGGAGTCAGTCTGGGCCTCAGATGTTCACCCGTCACCTCTTGTTAAAACTCTAGCAAGGGGTAGAAGAAAGTTATTCCTGAAGAAAAAAAGAAAATGAAAAGTCATTGTAATGAGCTGTTTTTATATTTTTAAAAGTTACTATTTAAAGGTTGGTTTGATTGTTGTGTTTTAATTGCCCCTCCTCCCAGTCTGTCAGTCCTCCCTGTGAAGAGAACCAGGCCACTGTCCCTCCTCACAGTCTGGAGACTGGGCCTGCTCCCTTGTCACAGAGGCCCACTCTGTCCACAAGAGCTCTTCTGGTTTCATAGTACCCCCGGGCCACCGCCCCCACCCACAATGCTATCTGCAGGTGCAGGACAGTGAGGGACAGGGCTGTCTCACAGTTTCATACCTATGTTACCTCCCAGCTAAGCGCCTGGGAGTGGTGGGGTGGGAGCTGGGATTTCCTCTGGGCAGATGGGCAGGGCAGAATCCACTGAGGGGAAAGAGGGCCACAGGTTGACACCAAAGTATTGTACACCTGTCAATGCAAAACTTTTTGGAAAAAAATTAAATGTAATGAACTTCAAGTGATACTTGGAAGTGTCTATGAACCTCTGGCCATAGAACAGTGGCCTGGATCCTGAGAACCTGCACCATCACTCAGCCCAACTCAAAGTAGGGGCAGGAAAATCCTCACCTGTTAACTTAGTGAGATGTGGCTGAGAGATCCTTCATCTCTTTGTCACAAAGATGTGTTTTAGAATGATTCAGAAGGAAGGATTGCAGAAAGAACAGGCCAAGAAATGTAGGCAGGTCAGTGTCCCTGGAGAGGCAGGGCTGGGAGGGAAGAGGAAAGTGCCACCCTGCTGAAGCCCAGACCAAAGGAAGTTCCCAGCACCCATTAGTGGAATCTTTTAGAATTGGAGACTAACATGGTCTGCTATAATTCATTTTGGCAAAGTCATTATAAATCAGCACAGACAAGTGCTTCCTGTCATTTCATTACAAGAAAGAGAATCTAACATTTACAAAAAGGAGGAGCAACAATCTTTAAGCACAATCTTTATTCTACCCCTAGAAAGGAGAGCTCTCCTCACTGCCACACAGGAGAGGGCTAGTCCTCAGGTTTGGAGAGGAGGCTGGCAGGTAGGAGGGAGCTGGCCTGAAGGCACAGGACTGGGAACATCACCCCTTCAGACCCCAGCTTTCTCCTTTGTGCACATCTACACATCGCAGCAGAGGGCTAGAAGGCCAGTGGCAAGCTCAGGCTTGGGCCACACGGAGGTTCTGTGTGTGTCCAGGACTTGGTGTTGCCCATGAGTGCCAAGAGAGGCCTGGGATAGGGGCTTGTAGGCCTTGTGGAGTGGAAGAGGAAAACATCTTTATCAGTGAATGCTAACCGCAGCCTGTGCTACAGGAAGAAGGCCAGTGTCACTCCCATGGCTCAGCCCAGCTCACTGTCCTACAGGGAGAATGTCAATGCAACTCCCCTTGGTGTCACTCCAGCCTTACCCTACTGGGCGAGAAGGCTACTGTTACTCCCATTTTTGCAGAGAGATTGAAACTTCACCAAGATTTCCTGGACACAGTGAAGGAGAGGTGATTGAGATTCTATCTCTGTCACAGAAGCTCAAAGTGCAGGGTAGGGAGAGATGGTACAGACCCTTCATCTGTCTGTGTGAGTGGCGCGGTCTCAGGGCCCAGGTTCTCGCACCATTCCTGTCCCTGCCCACCTTGCACGCCACTCCACATCTCCTCCCCACCCACCGCCCTCCTACACCACTTTTCACCCAGCCTGGCTGGCGGCACAAGCCACGTCTGGGAAATGGTTAGAAATGTGGAATTTCACCCCCACGCCCACCCACTCAGTCTGGCTGAAGCAGTATTGTGCACGGCAGTATTTGTGAAGAGCCTACCCCCTCACCCCATGCTAACAATCCTACTCCCATCCTTAATCCTATCCCCCAGAGCTCGCTTCTCCTTCCTACTTAACAGGGTGACACACGAGGTCCTAAAAGGACACTTCCTATTTTCCTGTTTGGCAAAACTCCAGGCTTGTACCATTCGTAGCATTTGCAACATGTTCCTACACCTATTTGCTAGTCTGTTCCTGACTAGACTAGTTTCCCTGGAGGGCAGTGCACAGGATGTCATCAGCCCGGGGCAGAACTTTTACGAAGGCTGAGCTTTTGCTAGCTGGAGATTATCCTAATTCACAGAGCCTGGCGTGGTACCTGGGGCATCGGCCACTCAGTCATCCAGGTCCAGAGAAGTGTAATGACATCCAGAGACACTGCATCCTGCCGCCTTTGCTCAAAGCAGTATCTGTTTGTTCTTTTTTTTTTAAATGGAGGGACATGGTTGTCAGAGGCCCGTTTTAATAATTTCAATCCCATCAGGTTATGTATGGGTGTCTAGATCATTCCTGGAAACAGCTGCCTGACAAGCCTCTCTCTGAGTCACAGCCCTTCTAGTTCCTTGCCCCCAGGTGGCCCTGACCCCCAGTGTAGACAGTGATTATTCTAACTTGCAGGTCTGTGGGAAGGCATGGATATAGATCTGGATGCTATAGAGAGAAGGCTCCTTAGCAAGACTGCTAAGTGTCAGCTACTGACACTACCAAATATCCCGTGATGTCGGAGTGCAATTTTTTTCAAGAACCCATTCAGTGTTTCAAAATGAACATCATTTTAAGCTTAAAGTATAGCAAACAAACATGATTAAACTTTTTAAGAAAATGTATATGGTTAGAATTATTAGACACTGATTTTTTGACAAGCATTTTTAAATATCACAACAAACTTGGATCTTTTGTACTTGAAGGGACACACACACAAAAAAAAACATACATTTATATACTGAGCCCAATTTTATGGACGGGACATAAAAACCCAGAGAGGGCAAGTGATGTACCATGAATTACACAGCCCAAGATGGACCACCTCCCTTTCCCTTAAAACCTTAGCACACTATCATCAAAGAAGGACAAAAAGGTAGGACAGAGCTGTCCGGTGGGCAGGACTCACTGATGCTGTTTGGAGGATTAGTATCCAGGGGTGAGACCTCCCCTTCCAACAGGACTGGTGAGTAAATTCTATCTAAGCCATCTTTCTATCCACCCGTCTGTCCCACCAGTGGTACATAGTGAGAATCCATAGTGCCAGCCGTGGTTCTAGATGCTAAGATGTAAAGGTCAGTAAGACAATGCCTGCCCTCATAGAGCGCTCAGCCAAGATTGACAATCACCACTCTGCAAGCTATGTGAGGGTGCAGACCAGGAGATAGCACAGGGCATAGGTGAGGCATTAGCTTGGACACTGAGAGGCAGAGGGGGGCCTCCCGGGAGAGGTGCCTGCCAACCTGAGACTGAAGAACACACTTAGCACATAAGGAGGGGTGGGGAGGAGTGCACAGTCCCAACACTGAGTCCCTCCCCAGCTGTCCAGTTCTGCCCCAGTGTGGTAGGGAGGGAGTGCGCAGTCCCAACACTGAGTCCCTCCCCAGCTGTCCAGCTCTGCCCCAGCTCCCCACTGCAGCCCAGCTTTCTTAGGGTCCAGGCTTGCTGTCTCTCCCAGGCGGTCTCCTCCAGGACAGGAACCAGGCAGTGATTCCACCTGAGCAGGCTGGGGAAACTTAAGGAAAGGGAGCTGAGCAGACAAGGTTCCAGTCTGATCCAGGAGAGTCAGAGAAATGGGGAGAGAACTAAGGGGGCTGGAGTTCAGGGGCCAAGCATACTCCTGATCACCACTAGGGCTCTGAGTCCCCAACATGATTGGCACTGGGAAACCTGGGTATCTGTGCACTGGGTCATGGGACCTTATCAGTCCTTGTCTGATAATAGACCCATTCTGAGCTCTTTACCACACTCACATAGTAACCTTTATAAACCCCACGTCTGGCCTCATGGTGCCCGGCTTGGAGTCCTTCCTAGCTGGCCCTTTCCCCAGCACGGTGCCTCAACTCCTTCACCCCTCCAGGTCCGGCCCTTCACCTCTAGAAACCCCTCTAAACCACTTCTCCCTTTCCAGTTCACACACCAGTACTACTATCCTTCCAATGCCTTGAAAAGCAATGCTCTCCTACTTTAGGTTTTTTGTTTGTTTGTTTTAATTTTTTTGGAGACAGAGTCTCACTCTGTTGCCCTGGGTAGAGTGCTATGGCGTCATAGCTCACAGCAATTTCAAACTCCTGGGCTCAAGTGATCCTCTTGCCTCAGTCTCCCAAGTAGCTGAGACTGCAGGCACCTGCCACAAAGTCTGAGTAATTATTATTATTATTTTCTATTATAGTAGAGATGGGGTCTCTCTCTCTTGTTCAGGTTGGACTCAAACTCCTGAGTTCAAGCAATCCACCAGCCTCGGCCTCCCAGAGTGCTAGGATTATAGACGTGAGCCACCGTGCCACTTTAGGTTTTGAATGTGCTTCCCCTTTAGCCAGAAATGCCCAACATCCTGCTTTGAACTCCTGCTCGTTCTTCAGGACTCAGCTTCAATGTCACTTCTTTCAGGAAGCCTTCCCTGAATTCCCACTGCCCTACTCCTTTGAGCTCTTGGAGCATCCTCTTCTAACTGTGGAGCACAGTGTGGTGTCATTAGTACAGATGGTCCCCACCTTACAATGGTTCAACTTAACCATTTTTCAGCTTTACAGTGGATGTAGCAGGGTATTAAACGCCTTTCTGACTTGTGCTATTTTCCACTTAGTGATGGGTTTATTGAAACAACCCTGTTAGCTGAGCAGCAGCTGTATGAGTTTAATGATATCATCCTTGCTCCTGATGCCACCTGGCCCTCTTACCAGACAGTGAGCTTTGTTTTGTATATCCAGTGCTTAGCACGTAGTAGGTACTCAGAAAATGTTAGTTAAATTAATGTTTAACTAAACATTAAATTAATTTAATCTTAGTTAAATGTTAGTTAAACAGTGGGTGTGTGATGAAGATAATAGTTAATATTTCTGGAGTGCTAGTATGTGTCAGTGCTTTGGAAATTCTCATTTCATATTCATAACTTTCCTATAAGGGTACTGCTATTATATTCATTTTATTGATGAGAGAACTGAAGTTCAACTTGCCCAAGGGCACGCAGCTTGTATGACATTGCTGCTAGATGGATGGATAAGTGGATAGATGGAGGGAGAGAAAGCAGAAAGATGGACTAATGGATGAAAGGATGGGTAGTGGATGGATGAATGAATGGCAAGATTGGCTATCTCATGAGGACTGGCTCAGAAGCTTGGAAAGGAACTCATCCTTCAGGTGGGGGAGGAGGTCAGCAATCTTGGAGTGAAGAGCATGGGAGGAAAAGCCAGGAGACAGAAGCACCCCCTACCCACCTCAGGCCTTCCCCATGTCCACGGCCCCTGTGTCAATGGCTGGAAAACCCCACAACTCAACCTGACCCTGTGTGAGCATCTCCTCCCAGACCAGTCACATAGGGCAGGGCCGATGACCCGGAATTGAGTCCTTGGGAGCTCCTGGACTGCAGAGGCCAGATGGAAGACAGGATGCTGCTGTGGCCTTGTCTTTCCTGGATATCACAGATGGAAGCCGCCTTGTTCAAGGGTGTAGGGACAGCAGGTTCTAAGGCTTGAAATGAATAGGTCTGAAATGTCCAAGTCTGGAAAATGAAACAGCAAGCTAGTGAGAATTCTCTTTGACCCTGTAAACACAGACATGTTGGATAAAATTAAGCAATTCTACTGTCCTACATGAAAGAAAGAATTATTTAGTGTGATAAATAATGGACTTTAAAGACATAATTGGGAGTTCTGTAATTCAGAACAAGGCCCAAAAACTACACAAAGGAGAAATGGGCAGAATTACAAGGAGATACAGGAGGTTTTAACACACCACTAAGAGGAACTGGTAGTTCAAGCTGAGAGAAATTTACAAGTATGTACAAGATATGAACAACATAATTAACAAGCTTGAGAGGAGGAAACTTATAACCATTAGCACATATTACTTTCTAGAACACCTACAAAGCTTACCAAGTTTACCAATTAAAAAGAAAGCATTTTACAAAATTCAATACTCATTCATGACTTTTCTTAAAGCATCAAACTTAGGAATCAAGGAAAACTTCTTTAATCTGACAATGGGTGGCTATACCAGACCTGTAGCCAAATAATAGATAACAGTAAAGTTTTAGAAACACCATTTTAAAGTCAGCAAACCCCCCCAAGAATATTCATTATTTTTGCCTCTATTCAATATAGTGCAGGAAGTTCTAGCCAAAGCAAGGACTAAATAAATAAAGGTATAATGATTGAAATAAACTTTATTTGTAGATGATACAACTGTATATATAGAGAATGCACAAACAAATTAATGAAAGTAAAAAAATAAGGGAGTTTGGTCAAATTACTGGATCCAGGTTCAAAATTCATTCATCAGTAGCATTCCTATTCCTAAGCAGTGAGTAATTAGAAAATATAAAGGGAAAAAATGTATTTACGGTAGCAATAAAAACTACCCACAAATAAACCAAAGTATAGCTTTATAAAGATCTTTATGGAGAAATGTATAAAATTTTATTGAAGAAGATATACATTTATCTTTTAAAGACCTCTATCGATCGCAAATACCATAGTCATTTATGAGGAAATTCAATTTTATTAAAAAAGCTGTTTTTCACAATTTATAAATGCAAGGTCAAACAAAATCCAAATAGATTTGTGTGTAATTTGATAATCGGATACTGAAATTTATAGAAAGAGATCAAGAATAGTGAAGACTTGTATAATTTTGAAGAAGAGTAAAGAAGAAGTTGGCCTGCCAGATGTCTAGTGTTCCTGTAAAGCTGTAGTGAGCAGGGAAATGTGCTCTCAGAGCTTGTGTTGACACAAGATCAACAGTACAGAACAGAGTCCAGGGATAGGCCCCTCTGAGATGAGCATGCGGCCATCACATGGATGACCTATGTGTCAAGGAGGAAAGCACCACTCAGCAAATAGTTCCGGGACGCTAGGCCATCTTTATGGGAAAGGGGATCTCTACCTCTCGCAGCACACAAAAGATAAATTCTCAAGGGATTAATGTCTTTAAGCTTTTAGGATAGGATATTGGAAAATAACCTCAGGACCCAAAGGAGGTTTGAAGGATTTTTGAAGAAAGCACACAACCTAAAAGCTAAAAGGAAAAAAAAAAAAAAGACTGATTAAACTCTATTAAAATTTAAAACACCTGTAAAACAAGAGGTGCCATAAAGTTACATGTCATGAAAAAAACATAAATGCAATGCCTCTAACTGCAAAAAGAATTTAGTAGTGTCTGGAATATATAATGAATTCTTCTAAATCAGTATGTGAAAGCAAGCAGCCCAAGAGGAAAATGGGCAGAGGACAGACACAGGTGATTCAGAGGGGAGGAAGCATGAAAGGCTGATAAACATGTGGAAATGCCTCTCTGGTTATCAGGAAAATACAAATGCATATTAAAAATAAAAAAGGAAAGAGAGAAATGGGACAGTGCATTCCCAGTGGATTGGCAAGTTTTGGAGTTTGGTAGCATGAAGGACTAACATTGTCAGACACTGTTCATGGGAGCATAAATTGGTTCAACCATTTGTGATTGCCAAGCAACTATTACTATTTCCACCAGGTTACTATTGCCAAGCAATGCGGCCATTGCAAAGGAGGAGAACAACCCGGTATGTCTACCTCGAGGCACATACCCTAGAGAAGCTCTGCCACGAGAACACAAAGAGGTGTGTGCAGCGTCTTCATCGCCCCCTTGTTTGTGCAAAAATAATTGAAAACGACCTGTCAACGGGGGGATGGATTTTTTAAAAAAATCCGTGCATTTATATGTAGGCATTAAAATGCATAAGCTAGATCTTTATGTATCGACTTGGATAAATCTCAAAAACACAATGTTATGTGAAAAGAGCAAGATGCGAGAGGCAACACATGATATGATACTATTTATATAAAATATAAATCCTCAAAACAATTCTATATTTAAGCATATATATGTATATATAGATGTGAAAACATGAGTAGAAAGAACACTTCTCAACACCAGGATAAGAGTTATCGGTGGAGAGGGAAGGACAGGAAAGGAGGGGTTTCGCCATCCTTCTCACATATTAACCCTTTTAAAATAATCTGAAGAGAATGTTAAAATGTTCACATTGTAACAATCTGTTATGGTGACTTTAGTAGTGGCATGTTGTTTTCTGCTCTTTGCTGCATGTTTGAAATATTGCATAATTAAAGATTAAGGGGAAAAAAGCCATAAAGGTCAGGACTGAAGGACTTTCTGATCCCTCCTCATTTCTGATGACTAAAAGGGGTAGGGGGGTAGGGGTAGAGAGCAGAGCACTGAGCTTACTGAGTCACCCTAGCCGCTCACTGGACCTGTCCAGTCCCCAATCTTTTCATCCTTTGAGTGATGCTTGAAGTCTGGATGAGTAATCCCTGGGTTCTCCAGCTGGATGTTTTGTAGTCCTAGTGATTGTATGCGTGTGCAGGGGCAGCTGTCTTATGCAGAGACAACATGGATTAGATTTGTTTAGCTTTTCATTATGAAAAATGACAAACAAATGTAAAAGCAGAGAGAAAAGAATAATGAATCTCCATGCGCTGATCATCCAGCTTCTACCGTTATCAACACAGGGATAAAATAGCGGTTTTTTACCCATTTCTAGCCAGCCACCACCACCACTGGAGTATTATGCAGCAAATGCCAGAAATTTCATCGTTCAATTAGTAAATATTCTACTATTTCAAAAAACTAAGATGCTGGTATAGGTGCAGAGAAAAGAACAGTTATACCTTGTTGGCAGGACTGCATATTAGTACTGGCTGTATGGAAAATAGTATGAAGATTCCTTTTAGAAATAAATGTAGACCTGCCATTTGATCCAGCAATTCCACTGCTGGGTATTCACCCAAAGGAAAAGAAGCCATTTTGTCCAAAAGACACCTGCACTCAAAAGTTTAATACAGCACAATTCACAATTGCAAAGATGTGGAATCAGCCTAAGTGCCCCTCAACTCATAAGGAGATTAAGAAAATGTGGTGTATGTATCCCATGGAGTACTACTCAGCCACAAAAAGGAGTGAAGTAGTATCCTTTGCAGCCACTTGGATGGAACGGTAGCCCATTGTCCTAAGAGAAGTGTCTCAGGAATGGAAAGACAAACACCGCGTGTGCTCTCTAATAATCGGGAGCTAAATCATGGCCACACAAACAGGCACAAAGAGATGTACAGGACACAGGAAGCCCAGAAGGAGAGAGAGTGGGAGGGGGAGAGGTGTGAAAACTTAGCGGGTACCTCAAACACTATTTTGGTGATGGGCACAGGAAAAGCCCCCAACTTAAGCATTAAACAAGGTATCTATGTAACAAAAACAATTGTACCTTTTTGAAATAAATAATAAAAAACAAACAAATCATTTTAAAAAACCCCAAAAGGTAAGATTTACCCTTTTTTTTTTTTTTTTTTTTTTTTTTTTTTTTATATAAGGTGTTGCTATAACACCTTGGGTGGAGTGCAGTGGCAGAATCATAGCTCACTACAGCATTGAACTCCTGGGCTCCACACCCAGCTAATTAAAAAAAAAAAATTTTTTTTTTAAGAGATAGGATCTTACTATGTTTCCCAGGCTGGTCTTGAACTCCTGGCCTCAAGTGATCCTCCTGACTTGGCCTCCCAAAGTGCTGGGATTACAGGCATGAGCTGCTGTGTCCAGCAAGTAGGACCTATTTTTAAAATGCAATCCCTAGGCTGGGTGCAGGGCCTTATGCCTGTAATCCCAGCACTCTGGGAGGCCGAGGTGGATGGTTTGTTTGAGCTCAGGAGTTTAAGACCAACCTGGGCTAAAGCGAGAACCTGTCTCTAAAAACAGCCAGGCGTTCTGGCAGGCTCCTGTACTCCCAGCTATCTGGGAGACTGAGTCAAGAGGATTGCTTGAGCCTAAAGAGTTTGAGGTTGCTGTGAGCTGTGATGCCACGGTTCTCTACCCAGGGTGAATGAGTGAGATTCTGTTTCAATCAATCAATAAAATCCCAATACCACTAAACCACCTAAAAAATTGACAATAATTTCTGATATCATCAAATATCCAATCTGTATTCAAAGTTTCCCAGTTGTGTCTTAAGTTTTTACAAAGTATATTTATCTGAATTAGGATCCATATACGGTGCATACAGAACAATGTAATTAATACATCTTTTCAGTTTCTCCTTCATCTCTTATTCTCTCTCTCACACACATATTTATTTATTGAAGAAATCAAATTATTTGCTTTTAGAGCTTCACACAGTCTGAGTTTTGCTGATTGCTAAATTGTAACTAGGTCTTGGAGCTTGATTAGATTCAGGCTTGATTTTTTTTTTTTTTTGGGGGGGGGGTGGTGGTGGCAAGAATACTCCACAGATTCATTAGAAAAGGAATGTGTGTGTTCCCCTTTTGTGTGTTAGCAGTCTCTGAGGATTACTGTGCAGATTCACTATCATCAGGGGCTACTAAAGGGTGACATTCTAAGTATCACCTTTCCAACTATGCTTGAATATTGCCACACAGGGAAACGGCCCCTCTTTAACCATTGGAAGTACAGTGCGTGTAAAAAATGCCAGGTAAATGCTTGGTTCACTTGCTTTACTTGCCAGTTTCCAAAATAATAAGTTAATTCCTTATTATCCTCAAAAATATCCTTTTTATTGTGTAGATTGAAAAATATTTGATATATTTCAGTTGAGTGGAGTTGTTCCTATTTTTTTCTCAAATCTTCCTGTTTGGGGATTCACTTGAAGATGCCTCTTGAGTCTTTTTGATATGATCCTCATTGACTTTGATCAATTCATTGCCTTCTAGTAAAAAACTATGTTGCTGGCTCATCTTGTACATTTTCCGTGCTAGGAGTGGGGTCAGCCGTTTCTCCAATGAGCCCTGGTTACTTTTTGGTGGGAAGTGGTATTTAGAGACCATAATCTGGATGCAGGAGAGCTTGATGGTAATGGAATGGTCATTGATTTTAGGCTTTTTCAATAGCAGAGCTAAGAAATGTGTATGTGTTATGTCTTTGTTAACATCATAAAATCTGCTGGCACTTCAGTTTAAATTTAGGGTTATAGGTTTTTTAATTAACCTCATTGATGTTCTGTCTAAATCTCATTTCAAAATAGATTAAATTCTGAGTGGTTTATATCTAAGTACAGATGATTCTCAAGTCCTTCCCTTGTTGTTATCCTCTCACTGCTTGTCTCATTTAGCTTACCACCCTGCTGTGAATTTCCTGAGAGCAGAGATCAACTTTGGTTCACTTCCAAATTCCCGTTTCTCACAGAGCACCTGACACCTGATACCCGATAGGTACTTGGTAAATTGTTACTGAATTTCATTTTTTAAATTTATTTTTTATTTCAAATTAATATGAGGGTACAAATTTTCAGGTTACATTGTTCTCACTTCCAGGGTAAAGTTTCATTTGTAAAAGAGCCCCTCACTCAGGGGGTGTGTTATACACCCTCATAATGTGCGCATGAAGTGAGATCCCGCCTCATGTCCTCCCTCCTCTGCCAATTGTCCCCACCCCGCTCCACTTCACTCTACCCCCAAACTAGACTATATTAGCTTTTTATTTTTATTTTTTTGCAGTTTTTGGCTGGGGCTGGGTTTGAACCCACCACCTCTGACATATGTGGCCGGTGCCCTACTCCTTTGAGCCACAGGTGCCGCCCTATATTAGCTTTTTATTGTTCTTATGAGCATGTAATTGTTTATATATTGATTTCATATTAGTATGGAGTACATTGGATATTTATTTTTCCATTCTTGTGATACTTTACTAGGAAGAATGCATTTCAACTCCATCCAGGTAAATATAAAAGATGTAAAGTCTACATCTTTTTTAATGGCTGAATAACAGTCCATGGTATACATATACCACAGTTTGTTGATCCATTCATGGGTTGATGGGCACTTAGGTTGCTTCCACTACTTAGCAATTATGAACTGAGCTGAAATAAACATTCTGGTGCAAAGGTCCTTGAGGTAAAATGATTTTTGTTCTTCTGGGTAAATACCTAGTAACGGGATTGCAGGATCAAATGGAAGGTCTACTTTGAGCTCTTTGAAGATTCTCTCCAAAAGGGCTGTATTAGTTTGCAATCCCACCAGCAATGTAGAAGTTCTCTCCACATCTACACCTACATCTGGTGTTTTATGACTTTGTGATGTGGGCTAATTTTGTCGGGGTAAGGTGATATCTTAGAGGACTGTGCGAGGTGTTACTGAATTTCTAAAGGAATCATGCTTTCAACGAAAAGTTTTCTTTCCTTAAATGGAGAATTAGAGTCAATAGAACCTGAAAATTAGATCATAACTTTAAGCCAAACCTATCCACCCACCCACTCATGCATTAATTCAATAGATACAGACGGGGCAGACTTGGTGTTGGAGCTTAGGGGCATAGGATACAAAGACAGATGGCCTGTGCTCCCATAGAACGCACTTGTTAGTGAGACAAGCTCCAATAATTATAAAACAGTGAACTTCTTAATTAGTGGCCTGGACAGCATGCTGTGGGGGGGGGGATAACAGGCCACTCTCAGAAGAGTTGTTCATGGAGGTTCCACATCTAACTGGGTGTTTAAGGATCACTAGGAGTTGCAGGCTGAGAGAAGGAAAGGCGTTTGAGACACACCAGCCCCTGAGCTGATTGACTGCTCCTGGGCAGTGCTGAGCTAGTTTGTTTCTAGTTGTGCCTGAAAGGTTTGTAGATACCTTGTGCTGGGACAGGTATACTCCTTAGAGGATTTCTAGTGTCTTCCCAAGAAGGTGCAGGAGATCAGCAGGCAGAGGGAGGGAGGGAGCCCACAGAGCTGAGTCACTTCTCTGACACTGCACAGGGAGGCCATCCTTCTGTACAGAGCATGAGTTGGAAACTGCTGCCAGCTGCTGTGCTCATACTGCAGATCAGCTTATTGGTCAACGAGAGCAATTTGCATTCAGGTTTGTTTGGGGTTCATACTCCTTAGTCCCTGGGAAGCCCCAAGGACAAATGTTACCCAAGACTCTGCCACTTGACTCACCATCACCTTTTGAACAGGGGGAGGCAGCCTCCTCTGGCCCTGTTCCAGGAGGCACAGGCATTCAGGTTGCCTGCAGCTACCGGGATCCACAGAATCAAAGAATTGCAGTCATTTGTAAATGACCATCCTGTACAACTTGCCCTGGTCTGGAACCCACCCTTCTATAATTCACTTAACTTTTTTATGTTTTTTAAATAAGTTTACTTTTTAAAGCCTACATGTAAGTATTTAAAAAGTATTTAGAACATTATCTTAAATGAAAAACCAGTATCGTTTAAATGTAAAAATCTGCATACTGGCAAATGTAATGAAAATAATTCTATTTGGTTCTTGTGTCCTTCTCACTTCCTCTTTGTCAAATGAGGGAGATGACCCAGTGTTTGGGAGCTGTGTAGGGCCCATTAGCACCCAAATGAAGCAGAAGAGGGTCAATTTCTTGCTCACTGGGCATCTGGTGTTGAGGCCTCATCTTCTTGCTTACAACTTCCTCTCCCAGGCCACAGATCCAGTTCATCAATTTTGTTATCAATGGGGAAACTGAGGCCCAAAGAGCACAGTGACTTGAAATAAAAGTTCCACAGAGACAGGGCCCCTGCCAGCCTCAATCCCTCTATATCCCCAGTGCCTAGTGCCACTTGCGGAATGAAGGAATGAGTAACGTCCCATAGCCTCGAGTCAAGACTAAAACTAAACCCAGATTTTTGACCCTTGAGTGTTTTTTGAGCCTTAGCTCTCACCACCCCATCACTAGCCTCCACCACCCCTCCTCAGCTTCCTCTTTCAGTTCTTCTGGGGGAATTCCAGGGGTTTTGCAGCTCAGGTGGGGTGGTGGGTCTTGCCTGGATCACGCTCTTTCTATGGTATCTCCAAACGTCTCCAGCTGGCTGTATCCCAGTCTCTAGGCCTGCGACGTGCAGGGAGAGAAAGGACAGGCCCCCTCTTCCCTCTTGCCTCCAGCCTCAGCAGTTGTAAGGGGCCACCCTGGCCTGCCCCATCTATCAGCCTGGGAACCAGAGTAGGTAAGCACACAGTGGGGTCGCATAGGCACGAACTGAGGTGCCCAAATGGATGTGGGGAGAGGCCTAGGCTAGAGGGAGGGGGGCTTCTGCCCTTTGACCTTCTCTCCCTTGGTCTTTACTCTGCAGACACTGATCTCCACTCCCACCCTTAGGCTCCGCTCTGTCCTCTCCTGGGCCAGTCCTCAGGAGGCAGCCATTCCTGTCTAGTCAGCAGACATTTCCTGAGACCACCTGGTTCATGGTTCAGTGCCCAGACTTCAGGGGTGAACAGGACCCAGCCTCTGAGCCCAGCTGTTGCCAGGAGTAGGGGTGAGGCACAGTCCTTCCCTAGATGATCCCAACGTTCCATGGTCAGTGCTCCCAGGGCATTAACTAGCATGGGGGGGGACATGAGCCCAAAGGATGGGCACCCTCCTGGGATGGCTTCCTGGAGGAGGTGAGGTGTGAGCTGAGCTCTGCAGGATGAGTGAGTTAGGAAGGCCACGGGGAGGGACAGTGCTTCAGTCTGCCAGGCAGCTGGCCAAAGGCCCTGGAGGAAGGTGAGAGGCGAATGCATTGTGGGGGAGGCCAGGAGACTCACAGTGGAATCTGAGCATCAGGAAACAAGCTCTACTTATGGCATCAGACAGGGCTGGGCAGGGGGAGGGCAATAGGCAGCCAGCAGCATGGATGCTAGCATGGTGACTGTGGCCTGGCCAGCGAGAAAAATTATTGGGTAAATGAATAATGGAATAATCAGGGGAAGGGGAATCTGAGCCCCCCTTTACCTGCCACCTACCAGGCTCCTCTGCCACCCCCACAGGGCTTAGAAGGGGCCTTCCCAGATGGGGGACTACTGTCCTGCTGATCTAGTATAGATGTCTGGCTTCCTGTGGCCAACAGAGATGGGAACTCAGTGTTCTGGGGTGACCTGTGTCATTACTGCCCCCTTAAAAGGCAGCTCTGCCCTTTTCCGTCCTTGACCTCATGATAGCACAGACCTCAGCTACCTCTATCTCCACCTCTTCCCCCAAGTCCTTCTTGGTCACTGTGAGCAAAGCCCCCTGTGTCTGAGTCTGCTGCCTGCTGATAGATGGCCATCCCCAATGTCCCATGCTCCCCTTGGAGCCCCGCCCTGTGCCTAGTGCCTCCTGCACTGTCCGCATAGGCCATCCCGCTGCCACTCTGACTCTTCTGTGTCCCCAGGGTCTCAGACCTCAGCCTGGCCCCTTCCATCTTCCTGCGTCTACAGTGGTCCCAATTCCCGGCCTCCCTGTCTATGCCATCTCCCAGGAGAGCCCGAGTAGGCCCAAGCGTGGGCCCTGCCCCAGGCTGACTGTATGTGATCCTCTGTGTATATGTGCCTCAGTTTCCTCATCTGAAACATGGGGTTGAAAACCAGGTGTCAGAACCCCAACCTCTGCCCCGGTTGGCACAACCCAGAGCAATAGCCCTTCGTCCTCTCCACATTCATATTCCAGATGTTGGGTTTGGGGGCTGTGTCTGCAGGGGGAGCACCTGGCCTGGGGCAACCCATCTCTTCAGCCCCTGCCTGCTGCATAGTCCCCTGTTAGTCCGGCAAGGGCCCTCGCCCCGGGGTGCCCCCACGCTGAGCAGATGGCAAGGGAGGCAATCGGCCCGTCAGCTGCTGTTATCTCTCGCTGATGACACGGAGTGTAAATTTTGTTGGCAACACTCCCTCCTGCCTCTGCATGCCACCAGCTTTAATCACTGTAATTGAGTTATAATGAATGATTGTGTGTTCTCATTGTCTGAGCCAGGCACAGCCGGAGCGAGTGGGGCCCTGCTGCTGAGTTGGGGGGTCTTTACCACCGGGTGGGGATGTCCCCTTTGCTGCCTCACCTGGGCTTTGTCCCCAGCTCTGCCACTGCCCTGGGCTCCCTTCTCCCAGCACCGAGGCTCCATGCAGCACAGCAGGGCTTAGAGCTTGTTTTTCCACTTCATTATCATTTTCAGATGACACAATGAATTTAGGAACATTGTAGAATATTTGGGAAATCCAGATAAGTGAAAAGAAAAGGAAAGGAAAAAAAGGAATTAGAGTCACCAAAATCCTTTCCTTCAGCCCCTGCCCCCTTCACATTTTGGTGACTATTTTTTAAGATGTTTCATCAGGCAAACAGAGTGACAGCTGCTGCTGTCCCCACCCACACCTGAGCCTGAAAGTCTGCAGAGTGCAGTGTCACAAGATGAGCCTCACAACTCCAACAGGTTGTGGCAGCTCCTTACTATCCCCATTCTACAGAGGAGACAACTGAGGCTCCTAGAGCTTAAACACGCCTCCCAAATGCAAGGAATATCAAGTGGGCTCTCCTGTTTCAAGCCCTGCAGTGTCTGTGGGCCCCCTGCTAAGTATGCAAATAAGGTAGGTTTTGAGCACCCCTCTCTCCACACTTTTCCCAGTGTCCGGTGCCCAAGAGGAAAGCAAAACTGTCTTTAGAACTTCAAAGTCTTTCTCACTTCAATGTTCCTCCAGGGAGAGTGAGTGAGTGCTGGGACGAGGTTCACCCCTTCCAGGAGAGCAGCCACCAAGTCCTGTGTGGGGATCTCTGGACAGTGACTCCCCCTGGTTCCCACAGTCCTGCAGGCAGCTCTCCCTTATGAGTTAGGCCCCCACAGCAAGTGACTTGCTTTTGTGAGAGAGGGGCGGTCTGCCAGCTCTGATGTTGTTGAGGGTCTCAGTAGCATGGCCCCCGTTGCTTCAGACCTTCAGTGCTGAGCTGATGCAGGTTGAGTTCCAGGGAGGTTTCCTCAGCCAGGTGACACGTGATAGGAGTCACCTCACACAGAGACAGCACAAGGCAGAGTGGGGGGCACTGATCCCTCTGCAGGCCATGGTCCTGATGGACAAAGCTGGAATATGATGGCCACAGACAGACTTTTCTAGCTCCCCCCAGCCTGGCTACCTGCATTGCCTTGGCCAGCCTCATCTTGCCAGATTTCCTCTCTGAGCCCTGATGCTCTGGCCCAAAATAACACATTTTATTGTTTCTTCCACTCTTCCAGGTAGCAGCATTTATTTCTTATTGAGTGACAATAATGTCATAATTATAAATCCTACTAGAGTATTATAAATAATAATGATATTTCTTATACATAGATAATAATTCTTAGTATGGCTGACGTTGACGGAGCCCTCAATATGCTCTAGGCATTGTGCTTCTGTGCTTCTGTGCTCAATTTCTCCTTTTTTTGGTGTCAAGAGTACAATATTTTTCTACACCAGCAAGTTAGAAGCCATTCATAAATAGATGTTTCAGCGCCTCAGACCCACCCTTACCTTTTGGCTTCTGGATGGAGGGAGGTTTGTGAGTCCCCTTGTCTGAGGCAGCCTTCTAAGCAAGTCACAATGACTGCCCTTCAGGGCATATTTCTTGGCAAGGTATTTCAAGTGCCCTTCAGAGAACTGCTTCTCTGAGAAAACAATGATTACTTTGGTGAAGTGTTCTCAGTAAACAACATTCCGCAGGTCTCAGCTCTTTCAGGCCCTTTCACCTTTCCTTTTGATGAAGGTTCTGGTTTCTAGGATCAAAAGTCTCTTCTCTGGCTGGTTGGTGAGCCTGGAGGACCCCAGGAGGCAGCTGTCGTGTTTCCTGCTGCTCCGGGGATACAAGGGACGCTGGTAAGGACAGCATACCAGGTCCTTTCACCATCTCATCAAATCTTCCTCACAATTCCAATACTAGCTCCATTTCACAGAGAGGAATCTGAAGCACAGAGAGGTTAAGTAACTTACCCAGGGTCACACAGCTAGGTAGCCCAGTGCATCCTGTGTACTGTAGTAGGCACTGAGGGGGCACACAGTCCCCATTCCTTGAGAAACTTTAGGACTTCCCCTGACAGCTGACCTTGCCCTGAGCATCACATCTACAAACACAGCCCGGGTGTGTGTGCACACCATGACAGCACTGTTGACTTGCAGCCTGGTGGTTTCCCTTTTCATTGTGCACTGTCCGGGCTGGACTTGTCCATCTGGGCCTTGCTGACAAGGCTTCTTAGCTAAAGAGGAGGGAGTCTCCTCTCTCTCCTCCCTCTCCTCCACAGGGACCCTGAAGCTAAGGAACTCCTGGAGACTAAGACGCTTTTAATATGGACATGACAGACAAGCCCAGAATTCAGGGGACTTGTAGGAGCTGGTCCTGCTTGCCTGGGAGATCCCCCTGTGGTCACAGTGCTTGCCCAGACAAGGGCCCATGCTCCCAAGGCTCTGCTGCTTTCCCCAGGGCTGGGCACCAGTTCTGCTCTGTGGAGGTCTGGCCTGTCCTTCTTTGGCCCCTGTCCCAGCCTCTGTGGCTTCTGCTGCAGGGTGTCAGGAAAGGATATTCCCAGCATAGACCAGGGACGCAGAGAGGAGGGAGGAGAGAGGAGGTGGCCATTTCCATGAGCCTGGGAGGACCCTCAATTGGGGTGAGGCCAGCAGTCTCCTCTGTCCCTGCACCCTCTCTGGGGATGTGGCTTTTGTCATTAGACTCCTCCTCCAGCCCTGCTGCCAGCCTTGTCCTTATACCCTCCTGATAGGCTGGGGAAATCCCGCTCTGAGATGCTTATGGGTTTGCTCTTCTTCTCTTGGAAAATATCTGGGGGCTCCCTGGGGAAAAAAGGGGGTAAGGGAGGAGGCTGGAGTTGGAGCACTTACCACATTTGTCAGCTCCCCTTTGGCACCAGGAATTTCCCCAGGGATGTGGGTTTTTAAGTGGACCTGGAGAGTCCTAACATCTTGGGATGTGGTCTCACGGGTGCTTAGCCTAGAGTCTTTGAACTCCTCAAATGTCTCCCACAGGGTGGGGCGATGGCACCGGGGTGGGTGGTGGGTCAGGATAGTAGGCAGTGCCAAGGGAAGAGCGCAGGGCTGGCAGCCAGAGCCGGAGGCAGGCCCTGGATCTATCTGCCCATGGTACTCTGGTGACGTTGGGGAGCTGATCTCTCTGGTCTTCAGTTTGCTCACTTATGAAATGGGTCTAAATAGACCTACCTCTCAGGGCATGAGCTTTAAGAAGAGAACAATCAAATATCACCCATGTGAGGGATGAAGAACTGTCACTGTGTGGCCATCCCAGGCTGGGGTGAGGTCAGGCCCCCTTTGTGACTATTGCCCCTTCTAGCCCCATGCCACCTTCCTGTCTAGGTACCACATGCTGTGTGGCTGCATTTTGTAAGACAGATACTCCCCTAGAACGATTTTCTTTTAAAATGAGATGCCTGGATAGGACAGTGCTAACTTCAAGAGAGGTTCTGCAATGGCGCCTTGATTCCTACATGGGAGAGGGTAGTGTGGGATGAAACCAGAGATTCCTCAAACGACAATGGTAAGTGACCGTTCCTCTCTTGGTTTTTCAGGGAACAGGATGCTCACATGACACAGCCTGACCACCGACTCCCCTGGTTTCCATGGAATCCTTAGCTGGGAAGCTAAGAGACCAGAGTCCCTTTGCCGTCTGCTGAGTGGCAAGGATTTCATCCCTCAAAGCATCCCTGGGGTGACTGTCCTGTCCCCCATTTTACAGAGGGTGCAGCTGGGACACGGGTTAGGTAAGCAGCAGGATCTGAAGGGCCTCCAGGGTGTGGTTTGCCCGGCTCCCCTCCATGCAGCCTCTAGAGGATGCTGCGGGAGCCTCCTTTGGTCCCACCCTGCCAGGATGCCCTTGGCTATCAAGTGCACAGCTAAGATGGCAGTGCTGCTCCGGGTCAGGCCGCCCTGGGCCCAGCTGTGTAGGGCGCGGTCTAGGAGCCAGCTGCTACAGCTGCCGCACCAACACTCACCGCTCCCTGTGGGCTCAGTGCACCAGCCAGGCACAGGAGGGTGGGGAGTGGCCAGGGCCCCTTGCTTCAACTCCAATCTGACCTTAGGAGAAACTGGTGGTGAAGGGAAGCAAGGGGGAGGGGAGGGAGCCAGAGCTTCAGAAGAGAAGGAGAGCCAGACCCCTGTAGGCAAGGGCTCCAGATTTTAGGAAGGCAGATTGCGAAACACAGCCAGGAAAAGAGAGCCCCAGCAAACCCGGAAAGGGGTCCAGAGGCTCCCAAACTTTGTGTGAATGGTCAGAGACCCAATATCCAGGAGTCTTGTGGGAGCTCACTGTGACCAGCAGGCTCAGATGACAGGTGAACTCCAGGGCAGGGCAGGCCAGGTGAGCAAGGCCGGTGGGAGATGCCTGGGAAGACAGGGGGCTGCTCACCTGCCTGGGGGAAGGTGAGCCCAGGAAGAGTGGGCTTCTTGCCGTGGCAGATGGAGAGCTAGGGGTCTAGGGTTCTGCTCGGGATCTCTAATCATCACAGACAGGGCGAGCAGGCAGCAGGGCAGAGCAGCCAAGCTCGGGCACAGATGGTCCACAGGCCCGGCTTTGGGCCTCAGTTCCTCTCTACTTGCTCTGCACACTTACCGGCAGTGAAGGGGAGTGGCTGTGAGCACAGCCAGCCTGCCTGGGCCCAAATTGCTGCTTTGCCTGTTATCACCTTGGGTAAGGTGCTGTGATGGGTACTGGGCTAAGAGATGTACAGAGAGCTGGCAAAATAGTATTTATGGGTGTGTCTGTGGGTATTTCTAGAAGAGATGAGCATTTGAATGGGTCAACTGAGTGCCCTCACCAATGCAGTGAGTGCCATCCAGTCTGCAGGGGCCTGGCTAATACAAACAGGTGGAGGAGGGAGAATTTGCTGTCTGAGCTGGGACATCCATCTTCTCCTGCCCTTGGACATCCATCTTCTCCTGCCCTTGGATAACAGTCCTGGTTTGGGGGCCTTGGGATTCAGAAAAGTACTGACCCCAACCCTCCACCCCCATACACACAGGCTCTTAGGCCTTTGGATATGGCAGACTGGGACTTCTTAGCCTCTATTGTGTGAGTCAATCCCTATAATAAATTTCCCTGTATGCATCCATATATTCATATACAAGGGTATGCAAGGAATATATCTGCAAGGTAGCCAAAAAATGTATACACATTTTAAGCAATCTTGTTGAAAGTAAAATCAATCATTCCCCCAAAGTGTATGAATTGCAGGTAAAATGGATGTGTAGCATGTCAACTACACCTGCCTAGTAAGGGTACCTTCCATTCAACTTTGAAAAGTACTATGGAATACATAGACAATATCTCTTAAAATATGTACACATTCTTTTGGCACCCTCTGTGTGTGTATATATCTTGCTGGTTCTGTTTCCCTGGGAAATTCTAACATAGTTGCTTAGCTACTCTGTCTCAGTTTCCTCCTTTGTAAAATAGAGGTCATAATGGTATTCACCTCCTGGAGTTGCTGTGAGATTTAATTTGGTTAAAATGAGATGCTTAAAACAGTTCTTTGCTCCTACTAAATAAGCAATGAATATTGCTTATTTATTATTATTACGCTAGTAGCTTAACTTCTCAAATGTAAAATAGGGCAATAGTTCATTTAGGAGAATTCTTAATACTGATACTTGTGGCAACTTGTGCTGCACACACCTAACTTGTTAGAGAAGCTGTTACTCTTGTGGATATCAGTGCAGCCCCTGGCCCTGACCGCTTGTGTCCAGGCTATTCTACCACCTATTAGCTGTGTGACTGGAACCAGTTATTTAACCTCTCTGTGCTTCAGCTCCCTGTCCTACAGGGATAGATACATCAACTGAACCCAGTGGTTCACACCTATACTCCCAGCACTTTGGGAGGCAAGGCAAGAGGATCACTTGAGGCCAGGGGTTCAGGATGAAGTAGATACATGATAGCACATTATCTCTTAGGATTATTGGGGGGATTGAATAAATTAAGATGTATCAACCACTTGGCAGGCTGTATGGCACATAGTAAGTGCTCAGTAAATGACGGCTACGTGGAGAAAAGCTTCACAGGGCCCTGAAGAGCCTCCTGGCTATGAGTGAAGTCCTTCAGTCCTTCAGGGATTAGGGACATCAGACTCCTCCTGTCATCCTTCCCGTCCCCATGATTTATTCCTCTTCTTTCTCCAGTTGCCAGAGGACACTGATCTTCCTGAAGGCAGGGACCTGGTCCCCTTTATCTGGCATCCTCACTGCCCAGGGCTGGGGACACAGGCTGGGTGGGGAGGAGAAGGTGAGCACCTCTGAATTCTGGTTGGGGGAGTTGCATCTCAGGCTCCTGGCTTTGCTCAGTGGTGTGACTGATGCCCACCTTAGGGAGCAGCCCCTAGAGGTTAGCTAGGAGATCACCAGCTAAGATATCCAGAAAAGGTTGGTGGAGCTGTGGTTAGTAGAGAAGCACCAGCTCCCTCCAGGGCAGGGCCCTAGAGACAGAGGCTGGGCGGTGGGCCCAGAGCTCTCCTTCTGAAACAGACCTGTTTTGTGGGCCTAGCCCTGAGTACCCTGGTGTGACTGTCCCTACACTTCCACTCACTCACCAGCCAAATCTTTTTGTCTTTTTTGGAGAAATAAATGTTGTGTCCTCAGAATTCCTTGGTTATCCATAGTCAATCATCCCCTTCACCTTTTCTCATAATTCACTCATGGACCCACATATCCTCAGGATCTAAACATGAGGTGATTTAGCAGCATCAATTTAGAAGATGACCGACCTTTTAAAAAGTAATTAATGAGGCACACAGTCAGACTGACCCTAAGCTGCCAACAAGGCGTGGGGTGGAGGGGAGAGCTATGGGGAAGATGAGAATGACCCTAGGGGGCCGTGTCCTCCCATCTGAGAATTGGGAGCCTTCCAGGCACCACTTGGAAGCCCAGCTGGTTTGCTCTTCAGGCTGTGGCTCTGCATCTGGAGAGATCAAGAGCCCATGCTTGAGCAGAAACCTTGAGTGAGAAATGGGGCACCAGAGGGCTGGGCAGAGCCATGAACTTGGCCTTAGCCTTCTAGGTGAAGCTGCTTATAGTAGTTCAAGGTGACAGACCCTGGGGAGGCCTGAGCCTAAAGGGGAGAGTGGGATGTGGGGCAGGGGAGGGAGGCACAGGTCCCTTCCCAGAGAAGCCTCCCCTTTCCCTGCACATTGCCAGTTAACATCCTATCTCCCCTGAGCAGCAGGGGAGAAATCATTTTAAAATAAAACCTACCGGATGTGCAGGATTCTCACATTTTACAATCACTTTTGTTGACTTCTGTTGCTCTCTCGGCCCTCCTGGCTCTATAGTGAAGCATCTCTATTTGACCATGGAGAAAGCTGAGGCTCAGAGAGGGTGAGCAGTTTACTCAAAGCCACACAGCTGGGCAAGGGAAGCCAGAGGATTCCATCCCCGATCTTGCTCTTGTCCCTCGACTGAACTGGGTTCTGGGGCCAAGCCCTGTCCTGGTCTTCAGCCTTGGCTGGCACAGGGCAGTGTGGGAAGGGCTTTCCAGCAGCTTGTGCATGTCCCTTTCCTAATGGGGACCGAGAAAGAGGGCTTGATCTTTAAGCCAGGGACTAAAAGTTCTGGCCACAGACACGTCTAGATTGAAGAGCAGCAGCAGCTGAAGAGTGGCCAGACTCTCTGCAGGATGTTGTCAGTCTGCTGCCGGGCCTCCAGGCTATACATTGATTCCCTAACCTCCTGTCAGATGCCCACCCTGGTGTGTATAGATGAAGGCTGACCTAAAAAAGGCTCATGGTGTCCCACAAAGCTTTACAAGACCTGGCCTCTGGCTACCTCCCAGCCTCACCCCCACCCCCTCTCTGCTCACTCAGCCTGGCCACAGTCTGGCTCTAGCCTTGGGGTCTTTGTGTGCTCTGATGCCCCAGCCTGGAAGCCCCCCTCCCAGACACCCTCAGGGCCTGACTCACAGCCTTTCCGCCCCACCCTCTTACCTGATGGCCCTGCCCCATCCCCACCTGCCATCCAGGAGTTGTGTGTGTTTCTTCTCTGTTACCTTCCTTGTCACTGGGCCTTACCATGTGGCCCACAGATGAGTGTCTTCCCTGGTAGCACCAGGAGGGCATGAGGTCTAGTTTGTGCTCTGCTGCATTCCCCATGCCTGGCTCGGGGGGGGGGGGGGACCTGATAAGAAACTAGGACATGAATATATGGCTCAAAGGCTCATTCCCCCTCGAGACACTGACTGTCCCTTTCCTCCAAGGAGGCAGAGTGCCAGGGGGAGGGCGGGCACAGTGAGACAGGGGAGGGAGAAAGAGCGGTGTTATCAGGGAGGCTGTTGGGCTATGGCACCCATCTTTGGTTGTGCCCTAACCCTTTATGCCTCTTGCCTGGGGACACAGTCAGCTTGCCATCTCAGGGCTGGTCTTACCTGCTTCCTGTCCTCACCATCACTGCGTCCCTAGGTCATCCCATCATCCAACGTGTCTGCCCCTCCAATCTCCCACCCTCACTGCAGCCAGAGTTGGAGGCATCTGAGGCCCTGAGAGTGCCACCTCATTCCCAGGGCAGTCACTGCTAAACATCTGACCGCAAGCTGGCTCTGGGGCCAGTATTGAGGTCAAATGCTATTTCACTGGTGCCAGCTAAGTGGCCTTGGAAGCATTCCTGAGCCTCTCAGAGCCTCATTCTCCACCTATTAAACGCAAGAGAGAGATGGGCACTTTGCTCTGCCCCTTTGACCACGGCCACCTTCACCCTGATCATCTGAAAAATGGGGCTAACAGACACTGACCTGCGCGACTGTTGGAGCAGTCGATGGCAGGGCAGGCACAGGGCCCGGCACACAGTGGGTGTTCAGATAATAGCAGCTTTGGCTCTTCCCCAGAATTGTTTGCAATTCACTCAGCGCAAATGAGAGAAGAAAGGCAGGGGAGCTGCTGGAAGGGACAGGGAGGAGGCATAGGGTGGCATCTAATCCCCCCAGATATTCTAACTAAAACCAGCTCTGTACATCACCCCCCAGGCCCGTCAATGCAAAACAGTTCTTTGCAGAGTGGCCTCAGAGCCTCCTGCCCTACCCCACCCTGGTCCCATCCCCCACACCAGCTAAGGCTCTGCTAGCTTCTCCCACAGCCTCTCATCTGGGCACATAGACAATTTGCCCAAAGTCTCCACCTCATGGTGCTCTGCCGACCTGTGGGGGCCTCTGTGGGCTTCTTCTGCCTTCTCACTAACAGGGATCTCACCCTGGGGAGGGGAAAGGGAGAACAGATTGGGGGAGGGAGTCCACTTGGCCTGGGATCTGGGCTCAGGCTGTGCACCGAGGGCTTTCGAGCCCAGGCCCAGGATCACTGAGACTGCTCGAAGATGGCACTTACCACCTCCCTATAATGCAGGTGGGTCTCGGCAGGGTGAGGCTGCAGCTTGCTTGCTGACCCGCGCAAGTGTAAGGGAGAGGACAGGTCATTCCCCACCTGACCCCGGCTGGGCAGAGGTCTGTGCCTGTCTTTGCAGCTCATCTTCCGTGGACCCCCCAGTCATTCGCTTGCCTGTGATGTCCGCCCTGGTTGGTCTGTACGTTTGTGAGCATGTGTCTATTTGTACCCACAAGGGTCACATCTCTGGGTGTGCGTCTGTGTGTGCTACGCCCCCCTGGATCCAGCCGATGTGCGTCTTTCTCCATGTGGGGCTTTCTTTCAAGTGTGTGATTCTAAAATCAACACAACAAATCCATATCCACCCCGCTTTCCCCTCCCTGCTGTAGAGCTCACGAACCCGGGTAACACATTCTGCTTTCCTTTGCAAAGCGAAGACAGGTCTTTCCTCTTTAAAGGTAAATTCCTGGGGGATGAACACTACAGAGGAATTGTCCCGGAGATAGCTGGCTGGTGGCCAATTCGTCTTGTAAAAAAGATCCCCGGTGCCTGTGGAGCCAAGATGAAACAATTCTTTGGAATTAACCAAGCTAATTTTGACGAGCAAACATTTTGCTACAATGAAAGTTTTTATTGTAGCACATAAAAGTCAAAACAACACCCAGGCCCCTTGGGGGAGACAGGCGGGCGGTAAGAAGAAAAACAGCGCTAGCACAAGCTCTAACTAATCATTGTGAAATCAAAAGTGCTCAGCGCTGCCAAATTAAATGCGACTAAAAATACCCCTTGGAGAACAGCCGCTGAAGGGCAGCCCCCAGAAGCTGCTGGTTCCTTGGCTTGCTTAAGGAATCTCAAACCCCAAGCTCTACAAGCACAAGCCACTATGTTTCAGGGACAAGGAAAGCCACAGGGAAAGGGCATTGCCAACTTCTAGAACATTCCTGTCAGGGTGGCATTGTGTGGCTGGAGCAGAGAAGGAAACGGCCATTTCTGCAGGTCTCTGAAGACAGTCCAGGCTGTCCCATAAGTCCGTACATTTGGGGTGCCTCTTGGGCTTTGTATTTTTTTCTGCTGGGCTCCTCTCAGGGACCCCCTTCCCCCTTGCCCATATTTCAGCCATCTCTGATCTCCTTACAGTGGAACCCAGCCTCCTCCGAGGGCAGGGCTGTGTGGTGGTTTTGTGCATAGACCAGGGGGTCAGAAGAATCCGGGTCTGAGTCTCATTTCTTCTCCATGTACTTGTTAGGGGTGAGTGTACAAAGAGGGCAGGCTCAGCGTCCTCGCTACACCTTAGCATCTCGATGTGTAAAACACACAGCAGAGAATCTGTTTCCTAAAGTAGAGCCCTTTATTATGCCTTCTATTAGTTAGGATGTTCTAGCTGTAAGTAACGTAATGCCAAGCAGTTAACAGCATGGCCAGTGCATACATATGTGATCTTAATTGACAAGGCAGGTAGTCCCAAGGATGGAGAAGCAACTCAGCAGCATTGGTGAGGGGCCAGGCCCTCTCTATCCTCCTGTGTGCCATCCTCAGCAGATATTGCCTCATGGTCCAGGATGGGTGCCATGGTTCCAGACATCATGCCCAGGGCATCACCAGCAGGAAGGCAAGTGGAGTTAGAAGAGGCTCTTTATTGAGGAGGGTTCCCAGTTGACTTCCTTCTCTTATTGATTGGAACTGGGTCCTTTGGCCACCCCCCAGGCTAATTACTGGCAAAAAGATAATTTAGACCAATCACTTTTGTCACTTGCTATCTGAACAAAACTCTGAATTAATATTGAGTGGTCATCCAGCACGGTGAGCCCACTCCATGCCTGGCACTTGGATGGGCAGGGCAGGGATGCAAAGCCCCACCTTGGGCCGGGTCTCTGAGAAAGGAGAAGGAACTCTGTCTCATCAGGTGTCAGGGTAATAACTGGATGCTTTTAGAAGTCTCCAGAATACTAACACACTCCCCACCCCCAGCATCAAAAATTCCCAACCCTTTCAAAATCACATGGCACAAGGCTTTGCAGCAAAGAGTCTGCAGAAGGGGGTGCAGTCCCATCTCAGCTTCACGCTGGCTGTGTGGCACAGAGAAGATTAGGCAGCTTCTCTGGGTCTCACTGGTATCCTCTGAAAGGAACAGTATCTGCTACGCGGATGCCATGTGGCTGGGGAAAAGCCCATCAGATGCATCTGGGGAGCTCTAACACAGGTCAGAGCGACAGGGAGATCTGGCCTGTGACACAATTTGGGGACAGGATCTCAGGCTCCTGAGGTTTCAGCAGGTGGTTGGGCTTCTAGCCTGAATGTGCTCAAATGCTGTGCCACATGAAGTAGAAAGTAGCAGATGCTTGGATTCAAATTCACGCTCTGCAAGCTGTGTGACCTTTGGCCAAGTTGCTTAACCTCTTGGAGCTTCAGTTTTCTCATGTACAAAAGTAGAGATGATCAAAAAGTTGTAGAGGAGGTCTCTCGAAATAGTGCTTGTGAAACCCTCCACAGTGCCAGGCACGCTGGCGAGTGCTGGGCAGATCTGAGCTACTCGTTGCTGACATGTTGCCTTTTCTGTTGTTCTCACAGCAACCTCATGAACTGGTGAGTACCATCTCGTCTGTTCCCCGGAGAGGTGAGGTTCGGAGTGATGAGGGGACTTGCCCACCCTCCTTCAGCCAGGGCAAAGGCAGAATTGGAATCCAGGCTTTCAGACTCCCTGGCCTGTGTCCTTTCTACTGCGCTCCGTTCCAGTCTGGAAGGAGATAAAGCAGCTAGGATACGGGGGTGGGGGAATATATATATACAGGCTGCTTATGCTAAGGCCTCGACAAAATTATAAATAATAATAAACAAACGGCCTCTGTGTGTATGCATATTTTACACACACACACAATTACATATATATATAGATATATCTGCAAAGGGAACTATTCATATCTCCATTTTATAAACAAAATGATACTCAGGGAGGTTGAGGAATGTGCCCCAGAGGTGCACTGAGTCCTCACCTGTCTGGCCCCAGGTCCTAGGTTCTTGCCACTAGGGAGGCTATAATAAGTGAAGCTGGCTGGGGACTCACTGGATCCCCTCCCAAACATCCTTTCCTCTTGGTCATTCCCAGTCCCCAGGGCACTGGAGCCAGCAGCCCTCACTCCTGCTGCCCAGGAAGCCTCTGGGCAACCAGCTGTGCTCTCCCCTGGCCTTTCCCCGGGAGGCCCTCCAGGTCCACCCGCCACAGCAGCCTCCTTCCTCCCAGCCTGTGCTGTCTCCTGAGGCTGAGCTGCCTACAGGTCACGATGGCATGTGTGAAGGGTGACGACAAGGGGCTGTGTGCGTCATCACCCCTGCCTCTGCTCCCACAGAAACCTTGGTCGTATCTGATGCTCTGAATCTCCTAAACCCAGAGGCTAGATCTAATGATGCCGACAGCAGGGATTAGCTGCAAGGGAAGAAGACATGTGGGGGCAGAGGGTGGTTGGGGCACTCCTTATGGTACCTGACAGAATCTCCTGCCTCATCTGCTGAGTACTTTTACCTGCATTGCCCTGTCTGCGCCTCCAGCCATCCTGTGGAGGAGGCTGGGCAGGTTTGCATGCCCACTTGCCAGATGAGGAAACGGGCTTCAGTGTACCTGAGACCACACAGTTGGTAAGAGGCAGATTCCGCAGCCCTGGACTGAGCGTGTTCAGCTCACCAGGGCCCCTCTCCAGGTAGGCTTGGGGCAAGTCCTCAACCAGAAACCTTCAATCCCAAAATGTTGGAGTGTTATTTGGCAGGCTTGCTCCCTGGTGAGGGGACTGTGCTTGGCTCCTCCTCACGTGGGCACATCCTGTACGTGTGAAATACCTGGGCAGCAGAGAGCAGACTTCGCTGGTTGGGGAGCAGCTTCAGAGGGCCGTCATTCTCTGGGAGGCTGGCCTAGCCCTCTCATGCCAGCAGACTCAGCTGAATCGGGCTGAACCTAGCATTTTGCAAATAGGTAAAGAAGCAAAGCAAAAGTTCACCTCAGCCAGGCCAGACCTGGAGCCGAGTCCCAGCTCTGATTTTCCTTTCTGCTTCCTATCTTAAGCCTTGAGTAGTGGGGATGGTTCTGTGGAGGCCTGGAGTCTGCCTTGAACCTTGGGACCCTAGACAAGTCATTTAACCTCTCTGGGTTCTGTCTATACAGGGTGGGAACTCAGTCCCCTGAGGGCCCTTCTTCACCTCTACAGCTTCCCCATCTTCTATGCCTTGCTGTCCGCAGTCTCTCTGTCACGTGCATGCAGACTCATGCACAGGAACGTTCACAGACCCACACCTACACCTATGCAGACTCACATTCACACCAACACACACAGACAGCACTTCTGGTGCCACATCTGCTCTTAGGCATAGGCTCAGACATCGTAGCACTGACCTCAGTGTCCTGGGTCAGTGGTTCTCAAATCTGGCTGCACATTAGAATCCTCTGGGAGCTTTTAAGATCCCCTTGGACCCATCCTTTCACACTCTCTGCAGGCTGCCTCCAGGCACAGTCCTTCTCAAAGCCCCACAGATGTCATCAAGCTGAAAACCAGTGATGCCCAATTTATCTCCTTACTCAGCAAAGATCACTGCAGGGTGAGTTACTGAGGGGCACCCCAGAACCAGTCACAGAGCTCAGGTTTCTAGACCCAGCTGGTCTCACTCTGGCTTGTCTAGCAAGGCTGTGACCCTAATTGCCCCAGAAAGGGGCAGTGTTTGTGTTACCACGAGGCATAACTCTCCCACAACTTTGGGGAGAGAGCTGAGCAAGAATCACTCCCTTCCGTCCAGCTGTTGGGGAGGGATGGTCCTTAGATTTAGGGAGACCATCTGCATCAGAATCTCTTACAGCTTACTAAAATGCAGATGCCCAGGTCCCATCCCATCCCAGCTGAGTCCCAGTCTCAGGACTGAGCTTAAGGCCTCCTGGTGACACACAATAGGCTAGTCAGGGAGTCAGAAGACCAGAGGTGGAGCCTCTGGGTCACTGTGGGTGGGTCTGGCCTCTCTCGTTTGGGACCTCCTAAGGACTCTCATGAGAAACAAGGATTGTCTGTCCTGGAAAGGCTTTGCAGCACTAGAGTGCTGTAGGAGTTGATGGGTTCATTGTTGCTGTTATTGTGCTTGTCATTTACATTCTGCTGGAACTGCTGTGGCCTGATGGCTCAGTCAATGAGGCAGTTGTGGTGAGCTGGAGGACTGGGAAGCTCCAGACAGGCTGCGGAAATAGCCCATGCTAGTTGCATGTGGCAGGGGTGTGGGCAAGAGCTGTGTGTCAAGGAACACCTTTGCGCTGTGGTCTGCTTATCTACTAAGCTGGGATAATGAGCAAGCCCTACCATTGTAATGGGGATACCCTATTGCTCCAGTCATGGAGAGAGGGAAGAGCAAGGCAGAGGAAATGGAATGTTTTGAACACTTGCTGTATACACTGGGCATTTTACACATACTACTGTATCAAGTTCTCATGCTCAGGGGTACCTCCATGAGGTGAGAAAATGGCAACTCTGGGAGAGAAAACAGAAACATGGAGTTATGACCTCTCCAAAGTCACTCAGGCAGCAATGGCAGAGGCTGGGCTTAGAACTCAGAAAGGCCTGTTCCCTGAGCGCAGGCTGTTCCCACAGTACTACCTGGCCCTCCAGTATGTGAGGGTTGCAGGCTCAAGAACGGGCTCTCCCTTAGCTCGGGAAAGGTGTCCAGCTGGTAGCTCCCAGCCCCTGAAGGCTCTTTGGCATGTGATTATGGGGGATCACCCAGCCAGACCCCCAGCCCAGCATTCGCCTCAGCTGCCTGGGGAGAATGAAAACATAGTCATAGCTTTCTAACAACACAGGATTTCAAAGAAAGATAAAGATCAAAGGCAGAGGAGGTCAAAGAAGCCCAAGTCAGATCACCCCCAGATGAAAGTAAGAGGAGCCACACTCCCTGCAGGCTGAAGTCTCCAGGAGGCCGGTCTGGCGCCTGAAAACTCCTCCAGCCTGGGAAGCACAGAGAGAGAGAGAGGGAGAGAGAGAGAGAGAGATGGGGAGGGAGGGGGGAGAGAGAGACACACACACACGGGGAGGGAGGGGGGAGAGAGAGAGAGAGGGAGAGAGAGACACGGGGAGGGAGGGGGGAGGGAGAGGGAGAGACAGACAGAGGGAGAGGGGGAGAGGGAGAGAGGGAGACAGCAGAATAGGGAGAGAGAGAGAGAGAGAGGGGGAGGGAGGGGGGAAAGAGAGGGAGAGAGAGAGAGAGAGAGGAAAGGGGGAGGGGGAGAGGGGGAAGAGAGAGAGGGAGGGAGGGGCAAGAGAGAGGACAAGGAGAGATGAACAGAGAGACAAGGAGAGAGAGTGGAAGAGAGAGAGAACAGAAAGAAAAGCAGAACAAAGAGCCACAGACACAAGGTGGGCAGCAAGGCATAAAAAGACAGTGTCAGAGTGAAGCGAGGCTGGGACACTGGGAGCAAGCCTGAGAGGAGTGGGGCAAGGGAGGCGTGGGGTGTCATGGTGCAGGCAGGACTTCTGCAAGGCAGGCGACCCCTGGACTGGCAGTGTATTCTCTGTCTGCCTTCCTTCATCTCCTGGGGAGGCTGGTCTGGTTTCTAGAAGGCCAAGGCTTCCAGCCAGAGGCTGCCAACCAATCGTCCCAACAGGCTGGGGCAGCTCCTTGTGGGCCAGGAGGACTGCAGAATCCTCACTGCTCAGGCCCCTTTGAGGCTGGGGACCCCCTGGCATTCACCCCACCCATAGTCAGGCACATGGTAGCCATAGTCCTCCGTGTTCCCAAGCTCTCCCGCCGTGGCCCGTGCCTTCCTTTCTTCCCTCTCCCTGTGTGCACTAAGCCTGCAAGTTCAACCCAGGCTCCTCTGCTTCCTCCAGGAAGCCCCAGGGACCGTGGTCCGCAGCCTGGTGGGGTCCCTGGGGCTGCTCTCCAGGTGTCTTTGGTCTGCGGTGCTGCTTCACGTCTGTGACACAGTGTTATAAAAGCCACGCACATAAGTTCTCCATTTCCCTTGTCCGTCCATCCAGATGTCAAATCCTCCTCTCTCTGTCCTCTCCTGTCCCCACCTAGGACTCCTGGAGTGTGTGCAGAAAGGCTCCCCAGGCCTTGAGTGTGCTACTCGGATTCCTGTTCTGCCTGCTACTCTCATGCCCTCACTTGATTGCAGTTTGGAGGGGGAGCAAAGGACAGCATTGTGCCCAGCAACAGAGGGGACCAAGGCCCTGGCAGGCAGCTTGCTGGGCTCCTGGGGCTGGCTGAGGTACACTCAGTCCTGGAACAAGGCTTTTGCCACAGACTGTGCCCTGCCCCCCGCCCCTCTTCCTGAACCTCACTCAGGGCAAGAGCTGAGCACCTGCGCTGAGGGCGGGGGGGACAATGAGGTTATTCCTCCTTGCTGGCCTGGCTCAGGCCTGAGAACCTCACCCTCATGGGCACAGCTTGCAACCTGGCCCCAACCTGCTCTCTCACTTCCCTTTCTCAGTGGGTCAGCACCTGCTGAGCTCCCCACACCCTGTCCCACCCAGCCGGGCACACCCTCTTCCTTTCCCTAGAGGCCTTCTTCTGGGCCGGTCCTGCCTGGCCAAAGCAAGACACATAGCTGCTTAACTTCCAGTGGGTGGGGAAATGCTTGTGCCACCTGCAGAGGAGCGAGATGGGGCCCTCAGGGAGCAGCCCCAGGGACCCCACCAGGCTGCAGTGTTTTCAGGGCTGGGGCCCAACTTGCTGGTCCCCACTACCCCAAATCTGGCACAGGCTTGAGTGTGGTTGAGCGGGTGCAGTGGGCCCAAGAGAAAGGCAGAAACACTGCCAGCTTCAATCTGCACTGCCGGCCTTCCTGCCGTGATGATGCCCACGACATGATGACCATGACGAAAAACAGTACTATCACTGAGCAAAGCACATACATGGCGGATAGCCACACTGGGCACAGCAGGCCCAGTGACTTGTTCAAGGTCACATAGCTGTGACCTTGAGTGGTAAGGGGCACAGCTGAACTCAGAGCTGAAGCTCCTGAATGCTCTGCTGGGGCCCAGGAGAGGTGGGCTCTGGCAGCCCGCTCTGAGCCTCAGTTTCCCCATGTGTGAAAGAAGGACTTGAACCCCTTGGGCTACGTATTCTCCTTTATCTGCTAACATTTCCTAACTCTAAGGGAGCAAGACGATCACCTCTACCTCGCCCCATTAAGAATCAAATAAAATAGTTGGGGGCAGGACTCCTGCCTTCTAAGACGGTGGTGTTCAGACAACAGGCAGCAGGGGCCGTGTGGAGGGGGGAGTCAGAGCTAGTGCTGGGTCCTGGGTTTGGGGGGATGGATCAGAGCCAGTCCTGGATCCCAGGGGCTGCCTGCAGCCAGGTGGCATCCTGCGTGTGGATTAGTGAGGAGGGAAGGGGTGAGTGTGAATGGTTGTGTAGGTGAAATGAGAGAGTGCAAGGTGAGGACACTGGCCAGCTGGGATGGAGAAAGCCACGACTTTTGAGCAATTTCCTTTTCCAAGCCCCCTCTTGCAAGCAAACATCTTTAATTTATTAAGGGGCTGATTTTAAATCATTCTCCCTCTCTCTCAGCTGCCTATATTTCCCCTGACTATAAATTTTTTTTTAATGACAGTTTAGAAAATGAGCAAATCTTTGGCGACACTTTTATCACCCCCAGAATACTTTTAATAAGAGGTTTTGGTAGATTGCATTCCAGGAATGGGGGAGGGCAGGCAAGACGGTCACTCCACCAGCTGGGTGGGAACTGCTCTCTCCTGTCTCAGCCCTGCAGTGCCGATGCTGTCCCTCCCTCTCCACCCCACTCCCTTCTCTTTTCTCTGAGGGAAGACCCGACCCCACAGCCTAGGACCCCTCAGCTTCCTGGATTCCAGCCCCCCTCCTGACAATTCACTGACCTTGTAGCCTTGGGCACATCCCTTTACTCTCCTCTCCCTCCCTCCCTCATCTGTGAAATCTTGCCTATGTGCAAGAGGTAATTAGTGCAGGCCTATTAATAATGGTTAAAAGTAATTAGCTACCGACACTTGGTGCCACACCTAGTTACTCAGACTGGCAAATCAGGTCCCAGAGTATTTCTCAAACCAAATCCAGAGGTAGCTCAATTGGAAAGTGTGGCTGTTACCACTACATCCATCACACTGAAGACTGTGCAGTCCTGTGCTTACCCTGTGTTTAGATGTCAGTGGTGCTGGGAAGTCTATGCAGCCCTAAAACATGGTGCCACCTTGCTGAATTTTCAGCTGAGCTGGGAAATAAGAAAAACTGCCTGGAATGAGATTGTGGCAGAACTATCTACCTTAGAGCACCAAGAATGGGGTCACGCAGGCAGAGGGGTCCCCATGTCGGTTTCTGCAGAGGAGACTGGTCCCAGAAAGGGAAGATTCACTACATGGTAATGACTGGGAAGGGAAGGACCTGGAAGATACTGTCATGGTTCAAGAGTCAGAGAACTGCTGGACAGGAACCAAGAGTACATAAGGCTTGGGAATGAGGGGAATTTAAGGGGAAGCAACAGGATTTGGGGGCTGGCTGGATATATCAAGCTTTGGGAGAAGAGGGGTACTGTGACAACCCTGGGAGATGGGTGTCAACCATCGGGTGACCTGCAGAGTGGTAGTGTCCATTTCAAAAGACACAGGGAAAAACCATATTTTGTTTTCTTTAAGAAATGCGTCATTGAGGGTAGTCGATTTTCTTCTAATTGAATTATGGTTCAAAAAAGAAAGAGGGTTGTAAGTTAACTGAGTGAGAAGGTAACTTGGGTGCTCAGGGATTCCGTTGTTTGTTCAACACCTTCTGTGCACAATCAACAGGAGTTGGCACCTTCGGAATTGATGCATTTAGGAGTTCAGTGCTAGGCATGGCTTTCTAAAGGGCTTCTCCTCTTTACTACTGGGAGGGAATCATTATGGTCATGAATGAAAATGAACATTTAGGGAATACAAAATAATAATTGGAGCCAATAGCTATGGAGCACTTGCTAAGTGCCAGACACTGTTGTCTACATGTACTAATTTGTTTGGCACCACGAAAGTCCTAGAAGGCGGGTGTTATTATTCACACTCTGATTTTACAGATGAGGAAGCAGAGGCACAGAGAGGTTGAGTGACTCTCCCAAGACCACACAGTAAGTGTCAAGTCAGGGTTTAAACCTGGTAGCGTGCCTCTAGCACCCCGAGTTAATCACCCACCAGACTTCAGCAGCTTGTCTATTTCTGTCCCTGAAGAGGAATTGTGAGGACCATATCAGGTGGAGGTGACTCTGAAGAAGGCTCCAAAAGGTTCTATGAGAGCAGATCTCTTTGAGGTTGGGGTAGGTCTTGAGGGGAACTCATGCAGAGTCTGGGCTGGGATTTCTGACCACACAATGATAGATTAAAACCTGGGGGGTTTCTACTGCCCTTCTCAAGGGGCTGCAGATGGCAGCCTGAGAGTGTGCCTGGCTCATAAGGCTTTCCTGGACTGAAAGCAGAACTGGTACCAGGAAGCAAAGGTCAAGAGAGCCAGGTCACTGGAGGCAAAAAAACTGCCTGAGAGGTGGCTCTTGTTCAGGTTTGTTTCTCTTTACATTTTGTTCTAAGTATGTTTGGAAAGGCCTGAACCCTGGAAAGGGAGGGACACGGGAGTGAGAAGCTGGAGCTTTGCTCCCCAGCATCTGTGGAATTCTGGGCACAGCACTGGCCCCACTACATCCCAGTCCCCTGGCCCACAGAACGCAACAAGGGATTTGCATCTCAGGGGGCCGGAGCCTGCAAAGTGTGTTTATCTCCTGGCCCAGACTTGGCCTTCCATATTCCGTAATTGGTGGCTATCATTATTATTATGGCTATAACTATAGATCATTAATCTACAGTTTAAAAATGCTTCACCTATTTCATTTTGCACTGTTATTTTATTGAAGAATTAAATTTTTATGGGCAATTCTCCTAATTGGCTGGATTCAATATCACCCCTGCTTCTTTCAAGTCTGAGCCACAGACCGGCAATAATGGGCACCCCTTCTCTCTGGAGGGCCCACCTGGGCCACTTCATCTCCTACTGGCACTGTGGTCAGCTCGGTGCCAGGCATCATCCTGGGTGCTTTGTGGACAAAAACTCAATTCTGACAATAGCCCTGTAGATCAGACTTCCCTCTCACCTTGCAGATGAGGAAGCAGAGGCTCAGAGAGGTTAGATGGCTTGCCTGAGATCACACAGCCGGGAAACACTGAGCTGGCATCACATGCCTCCCAGGGCTTAGGAGGTTTTCTGAGATGAGCTGGCCTTGCATGATGGAGAGAGTACCAGCTGAAGACTGTCTCAGGGACAATCTGAGATCTCCAGTGATGGTGCCCTGTAGTCTAAGCAGTTCTGAGAAACCCCACAGAAGCACCAGCCAGAAGGAGTGACCCCCAACAGCAAGGGAAGCTGATCCTTCCTCTGGAACCCCCACGTCTTGGTCTCCCTGGCTCCCACCCTGCACTTATCTGCCCTGCATCCAGAAACCAGATGTGATGCAGGGGATGGAGCCATAATAATCTCTTACACTTGCCCTTTGGCTTCGTAATTTTCAGGGAGCCCTTTCACATACACCATGGCCTCTGAGCTAATGAGGAGGCAGTGTGCCCATGGAGAAAAACATAGGCTCTGCAGACCCTGACTTGGATTCAAGTCTCTTTCCACCCCTTACTTGCTGTGTGGCCTTGGGCAAGTCATTTCATCTCTCTAAGCCGTGGTTTCTTGTCTTTTTTTTTTTTTTTTCTTTAGACAGAGTCTCACTTTTTTGTCACTCTCAGTAGAGCACTGTGGCATCATAGCTCACAACAACCTCAGACTCTTGGGCTCAAGTGATCCTCTTGCCTCAGCCTCCTGAGTAGCTGTGACTATAGGTACCAGTCACAATGCCTGGCTATTTTTAGAGATGGGGTCTTTCTCTTGCTTAGGCTGGTCTTGAACTTGTGAACTCAAGTGATCTACCTGCCTCAGCCTTTCAGAGTGCTAGGATTATAGGTGTGAGCCAGCATGCCTGCCCCCAAGCCTTGGTTTCCTTATCTGCAGAACAGGGAACCTGCCTACTACATAGGGTTTTTATGAGAATTAATTGAAAGTATTTATGTATACATATGTATGACTATATTATGTATACAGGGGTGCCCGAAAAATGTATACACATTTTAAGTGAAGTTATCTATGTATTACTTTTCAAAGTTGAATTGAATTAAGGTAGCTATGCGCAATATGACGTTTGCTCAAAAGTTGGAGTTATTCAAATGAACGCTAGAAACTAGTGTCACCTTGCGCCAGGTGTGAATAGGATAGCTTTTTCTCTTAAATTGTATATATAATTTTTGGTACCTTCAATATTTATATAAAATCTCTTAACTTTCATAGTAACCCACAAATAAATAATAAATATTGGTATATAGTAATGCTTTAATAAATTAATGTTAACTAAGAGGAGCCACACTAGGGAGAAAAGTAACTATTATTTACCAGCCAAGTTCTTCACATTTTGCTTTATTTTATACCTTGAACACCGACCCCTCTCCCCACAGTGTATGGATTATAAGGCTAGGGCCACTCTCCTGCTCCCTGTCCCCTAATGCATCTGTCACACAGCAGGGCCTCAATTAGTCTTTGTTACTGAATCAACTTCCTTGTTGAATTCTCAGAGCAGCACTTTGAAATAAGAGCTATTACATCCCCAGTTTTCAGGTGAAAAAGGGAAGGCGCAGACTGGTGTACAAGGCCACATAGCCAGCAAGAGGGAGGATCAGGATTCAGACCCGGGTTCCTGACTCATGAACCTGTAATGTGAACCAGGAGCCATAAACCATCCTGCCAGGGAGAGACCCTTCCCTTGCCAGACGGAGACTACAACTCCTGCTTCTGGGGCTCTCAGCCTGGAGCACTCCCCATCACAGGGGAGAGGGAGGTTGAGGAGGTCCTGAGGCCCAGCCCCCAGCTTTCTAGGGAGCACCAATTGGACAATTGTCCAAGAGGCCCTGGGATAAAAGCTTGTGGATTGAGAGGTGACTACGTTGATCACATTTGTGCCCCAGATGGCTAAACTGAAAACAGGCTGGGGACAGCACACAGTTTCTGTGTCCCCAGGGAGACATGGGGCTCTTTCCTCTCTAGGAGGGAACCCTGCCATGCTGGGGTTCCAGGCAGAAGGAAGGAAGGGCAGCTGTGGGCTGCAGTGAGATGGGGGGGCCATGGGGGCACAGGTGCTGTGGCCATGGTCTCACCAGTCTCGCTGTCCCTGGAGAGCCACAGGGAAACTGTGACTCAGAAGGCTTTGCAGAGAGGAGCCCTCCGAGGCGGCTTGCAAGGCCCTGTTTTGGACATGGGGGTTCTTCAGAGATGGCTAGAGGAGCCCATTTCTCCAAGGCTTGGGAGAAGCTGGTGGGAAGTCCCTGGGGAGAGAAGCTGGTCAGCTCCATCTGTCCCTGAATGACTCAGGCCCTGTGGTGACTCCTGCAAACCTGGAATCCAGTCCTGCCTGACTCTGAGTCCAGTGTTCTGGGGCCTTCCTCAGCCCCAATCTGTATATTTATGGTCAGGTGGAAGTTGCACTTCTTGAGGCCAGAACCCAGGAGGGCTGTACTTCCTAGGCACCCCCCTCTGGCTCTCAGAAGTCTCAGGACCTCTTGGGGGAGTGCAAGAGGGTGTCAGGGCCTTGGGAGAGGAGCAGGTGTCACTTGGAGGGAAGAAGTGGCAGACAAAGGCTGAGTGCTGCAAATGTTGGGCTGTCTTCCCTAGCAGCTCAGTCTGGGCAGGCGGGCTTCTGGCTTAGGGAGATGCTGGGAAGGTGGAGGCTGGAAAAGTGTGTATGTGTGTGTGTGTTAGCAGAACGCTGGACTGGGAGTCTGGAAACAGGTGCAGAGGAAACAGGAGAGCTTGGAGTCACTGTTCTCTCTGCACAAATATCAGGAAGGCCCAGATGCTGAGTCCCGACTGCCTAGGTCCAGCCTTGGCTCTACCACTGAACAACTGTGTGATTATGAGCATATGAATTAACCTCTCTGGTCTCTCAGCCACCACTGCAAAACAGGGATGTAATAATCCTGCTCTCATGGAGTTGCTGCAGGGATTCAGTGAGTTAAGGCATGTAAATCAACACACATTCAGCAAATAGCGATCATTATTATCATTACTATTCACATCCTTTATCCACAATCCTGAAATCCCAAACACTCTGAACATAGAAAGATTTTAAAAATTCATTTGGCAGCTAGGCTAACTCTTTATTTATCCTATGGATTGTGACTATTCATTAGTTTCCCTGCAGAAATGTTAATGAGGTTGGTCACAGGACACTACCCCAGATCGTGCTGGGGTATTACAAAGTAGTGGTTTATCAACCACATTCCATTTTGAAGATCCAAAAAAATATTCTGAGTCCAGAAACATTCCTGACCCCGAGGAATTTGAATACGGTATTATTGTCCTCTCAGTTCTTCTGATAATCCTGGAGAGTAAATGAACTTTAGTCCCGTTGTATAGACAGAGAAACTGAGGTTTGGAGCAGTTAAAGAACTTTTCCTGGATCCACAGATGGTAAAAAGCAGGGCCCAGAGTCCTAGTCTCTGATTGTGACCCAACAACGGTCCCTTCTGCAGCCCCCTTAGGGTGTCGGAGCCCTGAGGCCCCGAGAGTCTGTCTGCACACCCTTGGGCAGTCTGTGTCTGCACACCCTTGGGCACTTAATGCCTGTCTGGTTAAGGTCCACTGAACGAGAAAGGCATGGACAAGCAAAGAGTGTGGAATCCTTCTTTTGAATGGATGAGCAACTCTCGTCTAGAACAGCGACCCCTCTCCCCACAGTGTATGGAGGAATTCTTCCCAGGCAGACTTGGGGAAGAAAGGTGAACTCAGCGAGAACCTAGCTGCCTCCGAGGGTGCCTTGCCATCTGTGCCCAATCTGGAGTCCGGCTGACTTGGGTCCTTTCCTGGCTCTACCCAAACTCACTCACAAGACCCTGAGCAAGTTGCTGACCTGCCTGAGAAGTTGCTTCATCACATTCATTAATGAGGCTAATAACAATTCTACCTCAGACAGTCACTGTGCTTGGCAGGGATTTAGGGTGGATTCAGCGAGGGGACACAGGGCCTGAGTCACTCAGGGACAGATGGAGCTGGCCAGCTTCTCTCCCAAGGGACTTCCCACCAGCTTCTCCCAAGCCCTGGAGAAATGGGCTCCTTCAGCCGTCTCTGAAGAACTCCCATGCTCAAAACAGGGCCTTGCAAGCCGCCTCGGAGGGCTCCTCTCTGCAAAGCCTTCTGAGTCACAGTTTCCCTGTGGCTCTGCAGGAAGAGTGACACTGGTGAGACCATGGCCACAGCACCTGTGCCCCCATGTCCCCTCCCCCCCAGCTCACTGCAGCCTACAGCTGCCTTCCTGCCTTCCTTCTGCCTGGAACCCCAGCCTGGCAGGGTTCCCTCCTAGAGAGGAAAGAGCCCCATGAGAGAGGGCTCCCTGGGGACACAGAGTGTGCTGTCCTCTGTCTGCTTTCGGGCTCGCCATCTGGGCCGCGAGGGTGGTGGGCTCATGGTAACTTTTGAAAGGTTTCCAGGGCAACAAAGGGAAGCTATTGCTGTTGTTAGCTGGGGATACCTTCCCTGCTTCATGCGGCTCCCTAAACCTGCTTTCCCATGTGCTGGGGTCCCACAGCAGCCACTCCACTTGCCTATACACCCTGACCTGGCTCCTCCTGACCAAGCTGGTCCAGTTGTGCTATTGTCCCCTCCCCATTCCAGTCTTTTTTTTTTTGAGACAGAGTCTCACTATGTCACCCTCAGTAGAGTGCCATGGCGTCACAGCTCACAGCAATCTCTAACTCATGGGCATAAGTGTTTCTCTTGCCTCAGCCTCCCAAGTAGCTGGGACTACAAGGTGCCCTCCACAATGCCCGGCTATTTTTTGGTTGCAGGTATTGTTGTTTAGTAGGCCCAGGCCCGGCTCAAATCCACCAGCCTCAGTGTATGTGGCCGGGGCCCAACTCATTGAGCTACAGGCACCGAGCCACCAATTCCATTTTTGAAAGAAAATATCCATCATGTTTCATTTGTCTAGTAAGCCTCAGTCTTCATTCTGCTAGGCGATTAACCAGCGAGAGTTCCGCCAGCTTCTGTCACAGGCTTTTGACAATCACCATGGGAGGGGCCACCTTCCTGCCTTTTGCTACCTGCTGCCTCTCCCCCATCTTTCTTTCTAAATGATCGTGTGATTCTATTAAGTTCCCTGTGACAGCATTCATTCTGGACAAATTGTGACTCTGTTAATGGCTGCTTGTTCAGAACGTAACAATTCATAGGCACGGTCCTGCTTGCTGTAGCCAGAGCTGGGAAGGGTTCCCAGGAGGGGCAGGGACGCAGGAGGGCTAGAAGTAGACTCACGGAGAGGGAGCAGGTAGGCAGGCAGGTGGGGAGAATTCCACTAACAAAGTAATTATCTCTGTTTCACAGGAAGGATTTCACCACCAGTCAGTGGGGTCTGGGGAAATCATGGTTGTTTCCCTCCCTGCTTTGGGAGTCTGTCCCACCCCTGGGTGGCAAGGCCAGGGCTGTGCCCTCAGGAAGGGCTGCATGTCCCAGGACAGAGCAGAAGATCCACTCCAAGGTCCAGAGCTGACCCTGGCCTGCTGCAGAGATGGGACCTTGGGCCAGGCAACCACCCTGTCAGCAGCTTTCTACCTGCGTGACAGGCATACAGGCCCACCTATGTCCTGTGTCCCAGCCTCCCCAGGTGCTTTGAGGCAGACCCCTTATATTATCACTCATCATCCATCCAACACTCATCCCCGCTGTGCCTTCCTTGCTTGCACAGCCCAAACTGGGGTGCCAGGTCCTGCAGGGCAGGGTGGGCCCCTCCCCTCCCTAGCCCAGGCAGTAAAGAGCGCTTAATCCAAGCTGGCCAGCCAGTAGCGGGTAAAGACAGGTCATGCACCGTGCTTCTGGCCCAAAGGCAAAGAGGCTTCCGGGGAAGTGTCTCTTGCTCCTAAAAAGTTAGACCAAGAAGGGACTCATAAGCATAAAGGGACAGGCCTGAGGACTAAAGCCAACCCCCTAAGGAAGGCAGAGAGGAAAAACCGAGAGATCCTGGGTCCCTGATGGCACTGGTGGAGTAGGTGGATCAGCCAAAGCTAGAGCTGCACCCGCATCCTCCCCGACCCCCTCTGCAGAGGGACAATTCACTTTTATTATCATTCAGCCAGTCTGAGTTGGGCTGTCACATGCAGCCAAACGCTGCCTGTGGATCCTACGCAGGTAGGAATTTTTTGTAAATGGTAAAGTTCTAACCAAATGTAAGTGGTGCTGTTATCCTTTTAAGGGCCCGCACTTGAACTTAAATTGTATCAATTATTAGAGTTAGGATGAGCTGGTGGGCAGACAATAGTGCCTTTATAGGAAGGCCCGAAGTGCCCCCTGGAGAGGCCCATCCTAAGGGAGCAGGGGCCTCTCGCCAGTCCAAGTCTCAGCTTTCAGAAGGAAGTAGGGCTTCTGGGAGTTCCAGAGCCCGCTACTTGGTTTCTCTCAGCCCAGCTCATGGGTGGGTCCCATGGAGTGCGTGGGAAGGCCCCATAAGGAAACCCAGAGATGGACTCTGGGGCCCTGGCAGTCCTGCCTCAGAGCAGTCCTCACTGCCTCTGCATACAGTGCAGGGGAAGCATGAAGGCTCCTGCTCAGCAAATGCAGTGGCCTAAATCTTGGAGGGAGCTGCAGCACTCACGAGACCTCATGGCAGCAGTGAAGGTGCAAGGGCAGCAGGCAGGGTGGCACAGACTCAGCAGAGCAGAGGTCTTAGGCCTGAGCCTGACACCAGGAGTCAGAGCAGGTCTATGTGGGAGGTGGTCCCTAGAAGCCAGAGTGAGGGGAGTGAGATAGGAAGAGGGAAACTGAGCTCCCACGGTGAGCTTCAGAGCACAGTGCTGCCAGGGTCTCTCACCAGCATTCAAGACGCTTGGAATTCTCTGCCTGGACCACACGAAGGAGGCCATACCTTTTATCTACTGGCTCCTGCCTCCTCTTCTGAGGCCTTGACTCCAGCCTCTTCCCACATTCCTGGGCTATATGTGCTGTCCACGGGGCAGGAGAAAGCTCTGAAGAAAGATGCCCAGTGGCCTTGAGGTGGGAGGCCAGTAGTCCCTGGGGTGTCTCAGCACTGAATGAGAGCTCACCCCAGCTGGACTGGACTCAGGGTGGGCCAGGCGCATGTGACGTGGACAGCAGGGATTTCCTGCGGTACTCAGCAGGGCTGACCGTGAGCAGCTGTGAGATGCCTCCTGGGGATGCTCAGAAACAGGTGGGGACTCCCTGGAGAGCTGGTGCTGGTGGAAGTAATACCTGCCCCAGAGGGCAGCCTGCACCTTCTCTGTTCCCTGTCTCTGTTCCCATGGCCTCTATCGGTGGTCTCTGAGTCCACTAGCTGCAGGGGGAGACAGAGCAGTTCTGAAGCTCAAGGAGGGACCCAACTACTCAGCTTTCAAGTGGAATGATTTTTTATGGCAGGGGTTAGAGACTGCTGTAATATTTTTCTTAATTGACTCTTCTAATTGCAAATCAATAGATCTAATTTGCACCCTGGCTGGGTTTGTTTTGCTGTGAGGTGATTGGGGGCCCTGAAGGACTCACCATGAGAGGAGGGCCCTGTGAAATCAAACGTACTTCAGACTCTCACTTTCGGATGGATGGCGGGAGGAACAGGGACAAGGCACAGAGAGGCAGCTGGTTCCCCTCCTTTCTCCACTTCCCCAGCTCACAGGAGCCAGGCTGCTGCTGAGTGAGTAGGGAGAAAAACAAAATAAAGGCAGAAGGAAGCGTGAAGGGCTGGCCGCTGAGCTGCCCCCTCCAATCCCCAAATCATCATCTCATGATGAGCAGCTTGACCCAGAGTAGAAAGACCAGCAATAAGGTGGCCTGGAAACCCATTCCCATAATCAGTATGAGCACTAGCTCTGTGCCCTGCTGCAAACAGTAACTGAGAGTCTAAGGATGGGCAAGACAGCTATGGCTTCTACCCTCACGGAGACACCAACATGAAACAATTGAGTCAGTCCCGATTCAGCTGAATCCACTCTGACTATTTGCACAGAACGGGGCTCGTCACCAGTACTCGGTGGCCTTCAGAATCACTGGCATGAGGACAAGTTTCTGGGGGAGACTCTTAAGAGCCAGGCCACTGAGAATGTTTCTGTCCGAACCTGTTTTGTGCTGCTATGACAGAATACTTGAGACTACTTATAATAATTTATAATGAACAGAGATGTATCTCTTACAGTTCTAGCATCTGGGAAGTCCAAAGTTGAGAGGCCCGCATCTGGAAAGGGCTTTCTTGCTGTGTCATCCCATAATGGAGGGCTGAAGGGCAAGTCAGTGCAAAAGAGAGCCTTGAAGGAGCTGAACTCGCTCTATCACCAGCCACTTCCACACTAACAGCGTTGATCCATGGGGGCACAGGCCGCGTGAACTAATTACCTCTTATAAGGCCCACTGTCCAACGCTGTTGCAGTAGGGATCAAGTTTACAATGCATGAACTTTGGATGGCCACATTGAAACTATAGCCGTCTCATTTGGGCCACATGGGGCAGCTGCCACGACAGCTGCCCACTCCATTCTCTCTTCCCTCCCTTTCTCTCCCTGCCTTTCTTTCTTCTTTCTTTTCTTCCTTCCTTCCCTCCTTCCTCTCTGTCTTTCTTTCTGCTTATAAAATTAGTCATTCTTTTATCCAACAACCATTTATTGTAACATTTAACTAGTATTTAACTAGATATTGTAATGTCATACTTAACTGGTAATATTACTGGTATTGTAATATCATACTTAACTGGTCGTCTTTCTAAATATAAAAGTAAACAAACGTTTGCATGGAAATTTTCAAATAGGGCAGATGAGTATAGGATCCTACGTGTCAGTTACTTTTGCCAGTAAACCCCAGGAAGGGCTGGGAGGAGGCTTTGTGGTTGCCTGTTCCCTGTGCTGGCTCCCAGTGCCCATTGGCACCCTCAGCATTTCTCATTCTACTAAAGGAGTAGAAGCCTCTGAAGAAGGGAGGAGAGTTAATTGGGTGCATATGGGCGTGCTTGAATGTATGAAGATGTGTCAGGGGTTGTGAGTGTGGGTCCAGTCTTCACCTTGGCCGAGTGGTGACATGTCCTTCTGTCCCCACCCTTTGCTCTGGGGCACTGCCCCCTCCAGCTGGGTTCCTCCCCTCTTCTCCCACTAGTACCAGGTGGCTCAGAGCACCCAGATGGCACCCCTCTGAGGCCTGCTGTCTCAGCACAGGCAGAACTCATCAGGCTCAGGGCTCTCAGCAGGGAGCAGGGAAGAGGATGGGGAAGCTGAGGGGAGGGGGAGAAGGGAGCTGGCTTCTGGAAGGCTTAGCTGGGGCTGGGGCTGGGGCTGGAAGGAGGTCCTCCGATCCGCCTGAACTCCAAGCACAGGGAGGCTTGAAGGATTCAGGCTAGTGTCAGATTCTCTAGATCCCCTTGCATAGGATGTGTTTATTCATTCCTTTAATTTGTTTATTCAGAAAATTCTTATTGAGCACTTTCTATATTCCCAGAACTGTTCTAGGTACTAGGATAGAGCAGTGAACAAAAAGAAAAAAAAAAAATCCCTGTCCTCATGGAGATCCTTTTCAGTGGGGGAACAAGTCATAAATAAAATAAAGTGAAATGATCATATGCTGGAACGTGCCATGTGCTATGGAGAGAATAAAACAGAAGAGAAATATGAGTGACAGGGGTTGACATTTTTGAGAGAGTGGTCAGAAAAGTGTTATGAACTGAATGTTTGTGCCCAACCCCAAATCCCTGTCGAAGGCCTAACTACCCATGTGATGGTATTTGGAGGAGGGGCCTTCACAATTTAGATAAGGTTGTGAGGGTAGATAAGGTTGTGATAGAATTAGTGTCCTTAGAGTGGAAAAGAAACCAGAGCTCGCTCTCTCACTTGCTTTGCGGTATGAGGGTACAGCGAGAAGGTGGCCCTCTGCAAACCTGGAGGAAGGCCTCACCAAGAATTGAATCTGCAAATGACTTGATCTTGGATTTCTTAGTCCTCAGAAGTGTGAGAAATAAATGTCTCTTGTTTAAGTCACCTACTATATGGTGTTTAATGTTCAGAAGCTGGAGCTGACTGAGACAGAAGGCTTCTTTGAAATGATGACTTTGAGAAAAGACCTGAGAGAAGTGAAGAAGTAAGTAAGTGGGGGAAGAGCAATCTAGAAAAGGGACATGTGTAAAGGCCCTAAGGTAGGAGCATGGTTGGTGTGTCTGAGGAGTGAGGAATAGTGTGACTGGATCAGAGTGGGTGAGGCAGGGAGCCATGGGTGGTGAGGTTGAGGAATAACAGGGCCCAGTCAGGTGGGGCCTTGTAGGTCATACACAGTGAAGATTTAGGCTGTGCCTCTGAGAAAATGCCAACCATTGGGGATTTGAGCAGAGACGCGCCATGGTCATACTTACGTTTTAACATGATCTCAGAGCCACTCAGTGGAACCGAGACTATAGGAGTAAGGGTGGGCTAGGGAGACCAGATGGGAGGCTATGGGACCATGCAGGGGACAGGTGCTGATGGCTGGTGCCAGTCAGGCAGCAGCAGGAATGGTGGGAGGTGCAGATTCTGGGTACAGTTGGAAAGTGGGGCTTGCTGTGTTTGTTGGCAGATCAGCCAAGGGCGCCTCAGGCAGTGATGTTGCTCAGGGCCAGGTTGGCTGTAGGCCTGTGGTTCCAGTGGTCAGTTCACCTAGGCGGATCCCTAGACTGCCTGGGGAAAGAGTGGTAAGTGTGAAGGCCAGGCTGTCAGGGCTGAGCTCACTCCTGGTCCTGCTGAGTGAGTGGGTGGGGCAGCCCCAGGGAGAGGCTGCAGCTTGGTGAACACATGAGTGTGGGGAGTTGGTGACAGAGGGCCCAGAGTCTGACCTACCTCTGCAGGGCTCCTACCCCTCCATGCTGGTGGGACCGAGCCAACACTGTCCTGACCCTGGCCTGGGTGTGGGTGTCCGTGCTGAGCAGGGCTGGCAGAAAGCAGGGCTTTGTTTCCTATTTGTACCTCCTGCCTCCCACTCTCAAAACCCCCTCTCTCTGAGCTGGTCCTCACTGAGCAGAGCCTGTCGCAGGGCCCAAGGGCACCTCCAGCAAGAGCCTTTGGGGACACCTTCTCTGGGGCCCTCAAAACAGAGAGGATGACCCCCTGGGGACATTACACAATGTCTGGAAATGTCGGGCAGGCTACTGACAACCAGTGGCTACAGGCTGCTATTAATAAATAGACTGTAACACACAGGACAGAGAATCAACTGAATTATCTATCTCAACATGTCAATAGCACTAAGGTTGAGAAAGCCTGGTTTAGAGATACCTCAATTTGCTCATTTTCCCAAGTGTGGCAGGTTTCCCCAAATAGCCACAAATTCCCTTCCCCCTTTTCCTATATGTACACCCTCTACTCCTTCGAGAGTGTGAGTCTGTTTCTTATGTCTTGTGATGTGCTTTGACCAGTTGAATGCAGAGAAAGTAATATCATGAGGCTTCCACTGTTGTTCCCTTTGAGACCCAGATGACAATGAGGACTAGACACCAGACAGGTTAGGTCACCAAATCATCCAACCCCAGATGAGCCACTAGATACGTGCAGCTGCATGAGGGACCCCAGACAAGACCAGAAGACTCGCCCAGAACAGCCCAGCCCCATCTGCTGACCCACAGAAGATGGAGGAAATAGAATGGTGCTCGTTTTAAGCCACTACATTTTGGATCTGTTTGTTTTGCAGTTATAGATAGCTGATACACCAAGAATGGGTGCATTTGAAAGGGGATATCTAGGGACTGCCCACCTTAACTCAAAGGATTAGTGGGTGTAGCTCAGTCACTTGGAAGGCAACTGAAGCAGAGATTTGGAGCAGCAACAGAATCCTTTTCCTGTTGATCAAATCACTTTAGGTGATTGGCCACCAGTATAATCTACATTTAAGGCTGGACCCACTGGACATGCAGACCAGGCTATAGCCCTAGCCTATTGGCCTCCCTATTGGAGGGAGGTGGGGTAGAATCAGCAGCTGGGAGAATGGAGGGTAGATTGATGGCACACTGCTGGGCAGAAGGTGTGGCCTTGAAGTGAGACAGCCAGGGTGGAGCTGAAGCCACTGACCTTCAGCAGGTTACTCTACTTTCCTCTCCTGACCTCTGCTTCTCCTCTGGAAAGGGATGTTAATAGCTCTCTCAGGTTTATTGGGAGGATTAGATCAGATTAGATGAGACAATGTAATGAAGGACTTAGCTCTGGGCCTGGCACAGAGAAGGTACAATAATGGCTTGTTGACTGATTAAACAGACTCACTGTTTGGACTAGGGTTTGGCTGATGGTAAAGGATACAAAGGGACCTTTCAGTCTGTGTGTCCTCTTTAATTGAGGAGGGTCTCCCAAATTTAAGAGAAAAAGAAAAGAAAAAAAGAAAGAAAAGCAAAACAAAGGATTGGGAGCTGTGGGAGCTAGGCTATTGCCAGATACTTCCAGAATGGATGTCCCCAGATGAGAAGGAAATGCAGGTTTAAATCAGTTTGGCATTGATAGCAGGAGGCAGGAAAACAGTTGGTCTTGGTATTATTCCTGTGTGAGCCAGCATGCGGTGTGGGTTTTAATTTAAAGCAAGCATTTAGTGAGTTGATATACAGGAGTACACACCTCCTGCCCTCCCATGCCCTGAGCCCCAGAAGAACAATTATCCTGGAGAGAAGACAAAAGGAACATATGGAAATGAATTCTAATAACATGGAGAGAACAGGCGGCACCTGCTTTCCCAGGGCGGGCTTTGATGGGGCTCGGGTTGAGACTGTGTACACGCCAGCAGGTACCAAAGGCCAGACGAGGCCTCCCTGATGGTTCACTCCCCTGGTTCAATTCCATGCTGTGGGATAGAGATGGGAATGGGAACTTTTTGGTCTTTTATTGATCATGGTCTGAGGCTCTCCTACACTGGAGTGGTCTTGATGTTTCTGTGCAAGGATTGTTCATGCAGGCCAGGGTGATTTATTTTTTTTGCCTTCCTCTGGAGGCTGACACAGACTGAACACATAGGAGGCCCATCATTCCCTGTCTAAGGGCCCCAGACCCAATGGGAAACGTAGTAGTTTGCATTCTGAGTTAGAATTATGGTACACCATTTCAAACTAGTCTGGCAAAAGAGGAGATTCACTGTCCTTTGGGAGTGACCTACAGAAACAGCAAAGTGATGGGCTCCATAGCCACCATGGTCAATATGGCCCTCATTGTCTTTTATCCAGTGTTGGTCTTTGCCTCTTAGACTGGCCTTCTCTATAAGACTGAGCACTTCTCTATAAGACAGCTTCTACCCATAGACTTCCAGCTTTGCCTTCAGAGGGGCAAAGACCCTCTGCTCTTAGTTCCCAGTTGAAAAACACCAGAGAATGCCTCTGGTTGCCCAAGCTTGAGTCATGCCATGTCCCCAGCTATGTGGTAGCCAGGCATGAGTGTGCTGTCAGTGGATGAGGGAGAGGGATAACTCCCCAAAGAAGTGAGAGTACTGGCTAGGAGCCGTGCTCATGCCTATAATTCTAGCATTCTAGGATGCCCAGGTATGTGGATTACCCACATTCAGGAGTTTGAGACCAGCTTGAGCAAGAATGGGACCCCAATCTCTACTAAAAATACTTAAAAAACAAACAAACAAACAAAGAAAAAAAAAAAAAAAACAAAAAAAAAAACTAGCCAGGCATCATCGTGGGTGCCTGTAGTCCCAGCTACTTTGGAAGCTGAGGCAAGAGAATCACTTCAACCCAAGAGTTTGAGGTTGCTGTGAGCTATGACAACTACAGTATTCTATCCAGGGTGACAGAGTGAGATTCTGTCTCAAAAATAGAAGTGAGAGTGCTATTGCCACAAAAGGGGGGAGTTCTGGGCAGACAACACAACAGTAACCCTATGAAGGCCATGGACGTTGTAATGCGGGTTTCTTGAATTACTTCTACTATTTACATAAAGCTTAAAGGCATTGTGTGTCTGTCTACAAGTAGGTTGTGTAGACCAACTGAAATGTAGTGGGCTACCCTTAACCTCTAGCCTCCTTCTGCTGCCCTGAAAGTCTATCTCAGTTGTTCTAGGAGGTTGTCTTAGTCTGTTTGTGTTGCTATAAAAATATCTGACACTGAGTAGTTTATTTAAAAAAGTTTATTTGGCTCAGGGTTCTGTAGGCTGAACACCATCATCTGGTTCCAGTCATGGTGGAAGGTGAGGGGGAGCTGGCATGTGCAGAGATCACATTGGGAGAGAGGAAGCCGGGAGACAGAGGAGGGAGGTGCTAGGCTCTTCTTCACAACCAGCTCTAACAGAGCAACAACTCACCTCCCCCCCACTGCATCTTCTACCTCCCTGCCTCACCCCACCCCAGGAGGGCATTATTCTATTCATGGGAGATCCATTCCCATGACCCAAATACCACCCATTAGTTTCCCACATCCAATACTGGGGATCAAATTTCAACATGAGAAGGGGAAGTATCCAAATTATAGCATAGGTTTTTAATGATTCAACTCGGAGGAAAAAATTAATCTTTACATAATAAATGTACTTTGTTTTTTATTTTAGAATTATTAAAGGCAAATATTTTAGTTTTGAGGATAAAACATGGGCAGCCTGTTTTTTTTTTTTTTTTTTTAGGGCTTTCTTACCCACAGAAGGAACAGCTACAAGGAACAAAGAATAAGCTTTATTATTGTGTTATTTAGCACGCAACAGGTTCAGCTGCACACCATACTGAAAAATGATGGCTTAAACACACTAAAGTCATGTCTTACTCAAAAGCAGCTTGGGGGTATGTTCTGAGACACTGCTCCATAGGCCTCCCATGTTTTCATGCATCTTGTAAGCAAAGCCATCTTTTCAAGGATGTTTTATAGTAAATATACCTGGGTCGTAGAAATAGCACCATTTTCTGGGTCAAAGGGTGAATTTGCTTGCTGTCTAGAATAATAAAGATAAGTCTTACTGAGGGCAAAGGTGGTGCAAATTTGCTAACAGCCCCATTATAAAGGATTGGGACTTTCCAAGTTTGGGTTTCCTTAACTGTAACCAAAATCTGCTGCATTTGCAGCATCTACCTGGACTGATGCCCATTGTCCCATGGGCCTGGGGTCAAGAGGAATTAATGCAGATTGACATGAACATGAACTTCATGCTGCCTGTTGTGTAATAGTGATAAGGTCCATTGTCTCTGACCCAGGAGCTTCATATCTTCTGCCGATATTCATAAAACTGTGTCAGGTTAACTTGTTAGCTTGTAAGTAAGATCCTTCACAGTTCTTTGACAGTATACAGTAAGGCTATAATGGTGACTCCACAGAGCAATCTAGGCCAGGCTCCTTTTGCTCCACCACCCTCGAAGTTAATTCATGGTACGAAATAGCTCTACCATCACCCACTGCACCTTTGAGCTCCACCACCCTCCAAGTTAATTCATGGTACAATGCAGCACATCTGCATTCCAGAGAGTAGAAAAGAGGAAAAAGAAAGGACAAAAGTACCGCTTCCCAGCCCTCTTGGAATATCCAGACTTTTCCATATACATCTCTGTAGAAAGCACTTAGTCATGTGACTTTGCGTATGTGCAAGTGAGGCTGGGAAATGTAGTCTGTAAGCTGAGTACAATGATGCTCCAGGAAGGGCTTTGTGACTAATGCAGAAGGGAGGAAGGACATATTGGGTGGCAATTAGTAACCTCTTCCAGTCCCTACTTCCTGCCTGCCATCCCTAGTGTGAGGGGCAGGAACTGAATATAGAAGGATGAATAGAAGTTCACCAGATTCATGTGTTTGGGGTAAGGCTGCCAGGTAAATTTCAATTTTAGAAAAATAACAGATAATTTTAGTGTAAGTGTAACCCATATAATAGTTGGAGCATGCTTACCCCCGAAAATTAATTGTCATTTCTCTGAAGTTTAAATTTATCTAGCATCCTATTTTTTATTTGCCAAATCTTGTAACTCTATGTGGGGATGAAGGCATTTCATGCCTAGTAACTTACTAGAAAAGCCCAGGGAGCATGGAGAGCTGGGTGCGAGTTAGCAGAGAGGTGTGAGCAGGGAGGTGTGTGAGGAATGGGGGCAATGGGGTGGGGTTGTTAAAGGAGGCAGGGCAGGGCACTGTGCAGTTTGTCCTAATCAGGAGAATGTATCATCTAATACTTACTGGAGCAATTACTAGGTGCCAGGAACTCTTGTCAAACACTTTGGTATTGAGTCATTTAATTCTCATGCCATCCCTAGGAGGGTGGTACTTGTAGTATTCCCATTTTGCAGATTAGGAAACCTGAAAGTTAAGCAACATCTAGGAAACAGCAAGCCGGGATTCCACCCCTGGTGCAAGTGGAGCTGTTCCTCACTGGAATTTTCCACAGGATTTCCTGTGCCTCATGTTCTTCACTGCATCTGCCCCCCATCCCTGGGAGGGTAGGGCGGAGCTGGCAATCGCAGAGCTGCCTGGAACAGAGGCAGAATGGGTGGAGGCCCAGGCAGTTTAAGTTCCTTAAAAGCGGGACTCTGACTCCTAGAGAGCAGCTGGTGCAGAGACTCCCACACACCTGGCCCCCTGGTGCCCTTGGGGATCTGAAGTGTACCAAGACTGAAATTGGGGCCAGTCTCCAACCAGAGCACCTCCACTCTTACTCACTGCATGTAGGGGACATGTGAGTGGGGCTGCTCTTGAATAAAAAGGCCCACAGACTTTCAAAATGAGCATCTTGCTCATAGCCCAGCTTTCTTCTGTGGGGTGGAGAAAACTGATGCCACACCCAGGAGGGCGTGATGGGGATGACGTGCAGCTCAGGGTAGCCGGGTCTCCAGCTCCTGGCTCCATGAAGTTAGAGGACCACTTCCTACTCTCCCTGCTCCCTGGTCCCACATCCTCTGCTCTTGGGGCTCAATGGTGCAAGGTGGTCTGTCAACCATCTTCCATCTTTGGGACTTGGATTTGGGGCCCAGGCTGTGGCTGGCAAGACCCGAGGGTTACAGAGCTCCACTGGGGTGGGCCATGCCAAGGTCCCAGGGGCCTGAAGAACCCCATGACACCTGCCCCACACCACTCCCCAGCCTGCACTGCCACCCCGGGTGGCAGCTCTGCTGGGCTGCCCATTGTTGTCCATGAAATGTTTAGGAATCAGCCATTTAATGAGAACAAAAGGAATTAATTGGTGGTTTAGGCCTAATGAGACCGCTGTGCAAATTAACAGTCCTCATCAGCAGAAACAAACAGAGCCCTTAAATGAATTGCCGAAGAGCATTAAACTGAATAAGCTTTTGCTGGGATGATAAATAGCAGGTCAGAGGAGACCATCTGGCCCCTTCCCCACAGCTTCCTTCCAGAGAGGCAGGGCAGAGGGAGCCAGGGGCCCAGCTGGGGCTAACGGCACACACTCACGCTCTCTGTTACATGCTCGCTCGCTCACACTTGCGCAGACTTGTGCACACGTATGCAGCTCATCTCCACACGCATAGCCATATGCATTCACACACTTCACAGGCACATTCACACACATCCACACATCATGTATGGTCACAAACACACATTCCTACTCTTGAGTATATATTTGCACACTTATTCATAGTGCATACTCTCTCTTTCACACACACACACACACACACACACACACACTAGCTGACAGCCAGTCTAGGCAGGAGGCTCACATGTCAAGTGTTGTCTTTGTCTCTGAGACCTGGGTACTGTGCTAGGTGCTATCTGCCCGACCCATGATGTCAGGGGTATTGTGGGCCCAGGCGTGCTGAAGCCACCACCACTCCCATTCCTGCAGAATAGGTCAGCTAGGTGGGAGGAGAGAGAGGGAGAGGAAAAGGGAGTGAGAGAGAGCCCTGAGAGCAGTCCTCTCCCTGGGCTGTGTGGGGCAGGCAGGCATCCCCATGAGCCTTCGCTCTCCTCCCCCTGCTCTAGCCTCTTGTGTTCCTGCCACCTGCTCTGTGGTAGCTGGGTACCGTAGTAACTCAGAGAAGGGTGACAAGGTCCCCCAGGGGATTCTGATGCATATGAGTTGTGAGTTTAAGGTTCTTTCTAGAGCTGGGATTCTGGACAACCTGCCCTTTAACATTTTTTTGTTGTTTATCTGTCTTCTATATTCTTTACTTGCCATAGAAGACAGGGGCTGGTTTTGTGCATTCCACCTTATCACAGTGCCTGGCACATCATGGGAGCTTAATAAATATTTGTTGGCATTTATCTTTTAACATACAAACTGTTCAAATAGGAATGTAATCATCGGTTTAGCCTAGGTTCTGGCGAAGTCTAGTGAAAATCCCAGGGGGATATTCTGTGCCGGGAAGGCCCATGTTAAAGACCCTCAATTTGTCTGGTGTCCTGTATTGGGGAGCACCTCCTTGAATGAGGTGTCTTAGGTTTGGCTCTCTCAGTGTCTTTGGAGTCTCCCACAGGGGAGCTCTGCCCTCAGGCATCATTGGAGGGGGTCCCTGCTCCCTGCACCTAATGGTCACTGCCCTCTACCCACCCAAACCTGGCTATTCTTGTTGATTGAGAGGCAACTTGCTAACACAAAGGACAGATATGGGGACAGAAACCGCTGATGGTCCCTCAGTGCCTAACAAGTATAGAGTAAGTGCTCAATATTTTTTCTTTTTTTTGAGACTGAGTCTCACTCTGTCACCCTTTATAGAGTGCTGTGTGATCATAGCTCACTGCAACGTCAAACTCTTGGGTTCAAGTGATCCTCTTGCCTCAGCCTTCTGAGTAGCTGAGACTACAGGCTCCTGCCACAGTGCCCGGCTATTGTTTTTAGAGATGGGGTCTCGCTCTTGCTCAGGCAATCCACCCGCCTTAGCCTCCCAGAGTGCTAGGATTATAGGCATGAGCCACCGTGCCTGGCCTACTCAATATTTCTTTAATAAGATAGTTAATTTACTCATCTACTCATTTATTCACTTAACAAGTATTTTGGAGAGTCTAGTCCCGTGCTTGGCATTGTCAACATAGCGGTGATTTAAATCAGTCAACCTATATTGAAAGAGGAGACAAGAAACTTGTGAACACCATAGAGAAAATGGTCAGGTTCAGTGCTAAAACAATGGAAAGACTTGCTTTAGGAAATTGGCCAGGGAAGACCTCCCTGTGGAGGTGATGGCTAAGTGACTCTGAAAGAATGAGGAACCTGCCATGCAAACAGCGGGCAGAAGGACATTCCTGGAGCAGAGGACAGCATGTGTAAGGACCCTGAGGTCTGTGCATGGGGGAGGGAGAATGGTGCAAGGTGAGCTTGGCAGGTTGAGCAGGCCCAACCATGTAGCCATAAGGAGGGGTTTGAATGGAACAATGACTTATCAATTGTTAGAGTTTAAAGCACAGGTAAAACCAGAAAATGACAGGGAGCCTCAACCCACAATTTAGAGATCTTCAACTGACTAATGGTCACTGAACACATCTAGTGCGTAACTCAGTGCCACATGCTGTGGGAAACAGAGTGTGTGCATGAGGTCCCTGGGCTCAGCCTGGGGACAGGCTCCTTTGACACCTCCCGCCCCCTCCCCCCACACACATCTAGCCCCTGGTGAGGGTGGCCTAGATCTAGCCCAGCAGGGAACTATGGGAAAAAGCCAAGGGTCTTAGGGTCTCTTTGCAGCCAACAGTGCCAGACCTTTAGGAAGAGGCAATGTGAAGTCTTGGCATGGTCCGGGAAACTTCCCAAGGAAGATGGAACGCTAATTGAGCTTGGGCAAACAGGTAATAGTTGTAGGTACTTTTCTGCTAGGTACTGTGCACACCTCCAACCTTCTCAACCCACCTGTAAAGTTTCATAGATGAGGAAACTGAGGTTCAGAAAGAAAATTAGAGCCATTGATTACTGGAGGTAGGGTTTGGTCCCAGCTCTGCTTGGAGTTTTTCATTCTCACTGACAGACTATTGAAATTTAATGCCTAGATGTCATGGGCCCTGAGCTATTTGCTTTTACGGGCCCCTTCCTCCATCATAGCATATTATATATAACTGTGTGTGTGTATATATATAAATCACATTTCATATCATATACAAAATAGCATAATTAGATTTATATGCAGAACTATATATATACACAATTATATTTTATAACTGCTTGGCAGGAAGGTGAGCAGAATCCATACTGGATTACATTCATTTTCTTTTTCTGGTTCTAAAAGGAATTAAAATGCAAGGTGGCCCTTGGCACCATGCATGCTGTGCCTAATGGATAAATCAACCCTGCCGGGAGCTTCTCCTGCTGACCCCCCCAGAAGGGTCTTGTATCTCCTTCAGATCCTGAATGACCTCCCTAAACTCCAGGAGCTCCCCCTGCTCTCCACTGCCCAGATCCAGCCCTGAACAGGGAGAGATGCCGTTGGGGAAGCTTTAGCTCACTTGTCTCTGAAGTTGAGCTGATGAGGGCAGCTGGACAAATAAATCGGCTGCCTGGGAATGTATGTCTGTGCTGATGCAGGGACAAAAGATTGCTTGTCTTTTTTTCTGGAACCAGAGCTTAAATTCACCAGGGTGATAAACAGTTTGGTTTCCACGATTCAGGCCACCTCCATAACTCACAGTGCCAAAGAGACCCCAGAAGCATCAGTCTCATGTTTGTTGTTTTTCTTGAGGTCCAGGCAAGGGCCACATTTAAAAGAGAGAAAAAAATGGTCCAGTCATCCTGCTGTGGCCTGGGGAGTGAGGCTGGTGGGATGGTGGGATTCCATGTGGGAGTGCCCCGCTGGGCAATGCGCCACCCTTTCTGGTGTGAGGCTACACTCCCCGCTGCTTCCCAATGCATCCCCTGCTCCCAGGGAGCTCCCCAGAGACTAGCTCTATGGCCTCCCTTTCTAAAAATCCTTTGATGGCTCCTCTTTGAGGGCAGAAGGAAAACCATATATACCTTGATTTCATATCCAGAGCTTTCCAGCGTCAGGGTTAGTTTACCTTTTTTTTTTTTTTTTTTTTTGACATTTTCCCATTAACCTCTTCTTCTACCCCTAAAAACCTGTTTGGTACCTGCAGGTCTTGTTGGTCCTAGCTGTTTCCCCACTCTGAAATGCACTGCCTCCTCCAGGGAGCCTCCCAAGAAGTTCCATTTGTTAGAATTCCTTTTTCTCTTTTTTATCTCCCCACGGGCTCTGTTTGGCTCTCTCTGGCAGCCCTTGGTACAAACTGCCCCTGGTTACCAATGTGAGACTCTCTCTCCTCCCTTAAAAGATGGGACCTGTTTTTATTTATCCTGTTACTCATACTGGCTTAGCATGACGCTTTGCATACACAGGAAATGCCTACTAACTATGGTTGTGAAGCAATTTGAATTTCCAGTGGGAGGACCACCTCAGTCCAGTTAGATAGTCTCAGCTCTATCCTAATTAGAGACCTTTGTTTGAAGGCAGACCCATCTTCCCCCGTTTTTAATTCGAAAAAGCCTTGACCTTGACTCATCTCCCCCTTTGGCCTGGAAGAAACTCAGGACATCAAGTTTGGCAAATGCATTGGTCCAGGAATCCATAAATATTGATTCATTGTTTGCAGAGTAATTTAAATGTCAGTTATAAGCCTGGGGCAGATAAAGATCTGTATCAACAATAAAACTGGATACAAGCCACCAAGCCCTGGGGAAGCAGCTTTGGGTTAAGACGGAAATGGAATGCTCAGGCCTTAGGGAGGGAGGGCATTAGAGGGGAGACAGATCAATGCTCTGTGAGACTTGGCTGCCAGAGATGCCTGGGCTGGGATGTGCTTGCTCATTACCAGGTTTGTTGTTTGTAGATGGAGGTGGTCTCCCATGCATCCATCACCCATCCATCCACCCGCCTACCCACCCACTGTGGAAGTCTGTTCCTCCATTGTTCAGAGAGCTACAGACAGACTCAGAGACACGCACACACAAAGCAAAGACAGACACCCCCATATACACAGGGAAGCAGTGACAGAGACACAGGGGGAGACAAAGATGGAGATGCGGATTACCCACAGAGAAGGAAACAGAGAGAGACAGAGGAAGGGAAAAGCAGGTACAGTCCCCAGCAGGAGGGCACAGGCAGGGTTTGGGCACCACTGTGTGCATCGAGGGGGAGTGGGCCAGCACTGGATTGAAACGGGGGCCCTTGGGTCCATCTCCAAGAGGTAGTGTCACTAGGTGGTAATACCCACAAGCTTAGAAATCAGGTGGTGTTTGAGTTCCAGGTTGCCTGCATACTAGAGTTTTATGATAGTGGACTACTTAGTTAAACCTCTGAGCCTCAGCTTCTTCATCTTCGAAATGCAGATCTCAAATTATATGAGGATTCTAATCTTACAGGTTATAGAAGGATTATATGAGGTGATGCATGGTCAATGCTCAGCAACTATAAGTGCTCCACAAATGCTGGGTCTTACTATTCTAGGTTGGGATCTTCCCCTATACTACTATGCGACCTTGAACAAATAGCCTACTCTCTCTGTGCCTTGGTTCCCCATCTGTGATGTGAGAAGGGGTAGCTTTGAGAATTTCCAGGTCTCTATTTTTCTTCACTGTCCCCCCCGCCCCCCACCAGCTTCTCTATGTGGCTGTCTGGGCTGCCCTGAGTGAAGGGCTCCTTCCTTGGTAGAAGGTGCCCCCTCTGTCTTTGATTTCATTTAGCTGCAGTCAGACCCAGCAAATGAATTGCTTCCCTCCTCTCAGCTGACACTAGGAAGCAGCCAGCCTGACAGCTCTCCAGGAGGGATCGATTGGAGGATGTCTGATTTTGAAATGAGCCAGAGGACTGGTTTGGGATGTTAAACTGGATCTGCCATGATTCCAGGTCAGGGCCTCAGCTCATCCTGTGATCTCGTTGTGCTGCTAGGGAGGGCAGAGGCAGGCTGCTGTGGGTGCTGTGTGCTCCCCTGCAGTCCATGGAGTCCTGGGACCCAGGAGTCCAGCCTCTCCTGCAGGCAGTATCCCCCACCCACCTTTCCCTAGGCTTCCTGATAAATATCCGCTGATCCCTGAGGCTCAGCCTGCATCCCCCTGTGCCTGGGAACTCACTACCTCTCCACTTTGGAGCAGCTTTTTAGAGTTGGAGAGCTGTTTAGCCTGTCTATGCTGCTCCACATGACAATGATGACAATCTTCCCTCACTTTTGTATAAGATGTGTTAAGAAGGCGATACAGCTGGGGAGAAGATTTTCAGTTCTCTGCTGTTAAGAGGCAGGTAAGTAGAAGAAAATTAGCATCACTGCCTCTACAAAGCTCTCCAGGCGGGGCACCATGGCAGACCCTGTGCTTACCCTGCCAGAGCACTCATGTGCGCTAAGGGTCCTTGTCACTTAGTAGGCCTGTCCCCACCGGGCAGGAGCCTGGAGAGGTGGGGGAATGTGCCCTGCCCTGTTTTTTTCTCTAGGAAGCTAATACATGTTTGCTTAATGCATATAGATCACATTCTCTAATTTTAATACACGCAGCCTGCAATTGATTTTTAAAGTTTAAAACTTTATCACAGTGATATATGTATATATACAATATACAGATACTATATACTATATATATATGTGCAGGCATATCTATGTATTTATATATCCTGTTTAAAAGCTAACTGATATTCAAGGCTTTTCCTAGAGGAAAAATAAACTCCTGCCTTACTCGTCTCCAGGAGGCCTCCTTGACCTTGAAGGCTTCCTTGAGGTAATCATTTAAAACTATTTTCTCTGTATTTTTCATCTCTATGTTTTAGAATACTATGATTATACCTTTGCTTTCTGGTGTTTTTTCAATTTTAAATATTACCTATTGGCTTTTCATGATAGACTTTAACTCGCACACACAGGGACGTTCTCCTCCCCCACTCTCTCCATCTGGATCGATCCCAAATTTTTCTAGTATCAATATTCAGTGTTATGACCATCTGAATGTCATTTGAGCACTCAGCAATGCTGAGCCATGCAGTGTGCTGTATTTCCTTTCTTTTACAACTTCAATTTTTTTTTTTTTTGAGACAGAGTCTCACTATGTCACCCTGGGTAGAGTACCGTGGGGTCAATGCTCACAGTAACTTCAAACTCTTGGGCTTAAGCAATTCTCTTGCCTCAGCCTCCCAAGCAGGTGGGTCTACAGGTGCCTGCCACAACACCTGAAACTATCTCAATTCCTAGCTTCATCAAAGTGGTCTTCCCAAGTTTTCTGTCTACAAAAAAAAAAAAAAATGTTTTTTTTTGTTGCAGTTGTTGTTTAGCTGGCCTGGGCCAGGTTCGAACCCGCCAGCCTGGGTGTATGTGGCCAGCACCCTACGCACTGAGCTACAGGTGCCACTCACAAAAAATACTTTAAAAATTAACTGGATGTGGTGTCACTTTTCTGTAATCCCAGTTACTTGGGAGGCTAAGGTGGTAGGATCACTTGAGCCCAGGAGTTCAAGGCTGCAGTGAGCTATGATTGGGCCACTGCACTCTAACCTGGGTGACCAAAAAAAAAAAAAAAGTCTGTTTAAAGCTACTGAAGAGAAGCCTTGTCAGTCAAGGCTTGAGAGTCCAAGAGCACAGCAAGAAGGGAAATATGCTAAAGTGAGTCCTACCTTCTCATTGCTTTCTGTCTGGGAGTATAGAAGCCAGAAAGAATCATCCTAGCTCTTATGACAGTCTTATTGTCCTGGAGATACAAAATTTGGAGGTCAAGTCTATTAAGGCAACTTGGTCTTAAGAAGCCAACATTCCAGAGAAAGCAATCACAGTAAAAACAAGTCAATCATTCTCCATGCCATTTCCACTCAAAGCATTTGCTGATTCCTAACCTGCATAAGCAAGGGACACAAAGCCAAAAAAAAAAAAACAAGCAGAAAGCAATCACTGACAGAAAAGAAAAATCTAAGCAGAAATCTCTGGCTGCCTTATGGTGCTGGAAAGAATTAAATAAAAGGAAAGGGTACTGGTAAATATCCACCACACTTTTCAGTTGAGATTCTTTCCTAAGTACACCCTGAGAGTATAAGAAAATCAGGAATAGCCTCAGTAATGCTTAAAACACAACCTTAAACTATCTCAATTCCTAGCTTGGTCAAAGTGATCTTCCCAAGTTTTCTAGCTACAAAAAAAAAAAAAAAAAAAAAAAACAATGTTCTTTGGTGGAAGAGCCTTTATAATTGTTTATACACAATCCCTGGCATTCCACCAATAATGATGAAATATGCCAAGAAAAAGATTCACTGAACAAAAGCCAGAAAGAAAAAAAGGCAACAGAAACAGATATACACATGATCCAGATATTGAAGTTATTAAATACAAACTTTCAAATAGATATTTGGCATTATATCTTAATTAGAATAATGGAAGAGTTTTTTTTTTTGTTGTTGAGGATTCATTGAGGGTACAAGAAACCAGGTTGGTAGAGTTTTTTTTATAGCTGATGCCACAGCACTGAAGCCTGGGGCAACAGAATAAGACTCTATCTCAAAAAGAAAACAATTAATTTGAAATGGAACATAAGATTAAAGGTAAAACTTAAAACTAGAAAATTTCCATAAGTTTTGGGTTAGGAAAAAAAAGATATTTTTTCTTTCTTTTTCTTCTTTTTTTTTTTTTTTGAGAAAGAGTCTTACTTTGTTGCCCTCAGTAGAGTATTGTGGCATCATAGTTCACAGCAACCTCAAAGGCCAAGCGATCCTCTTGCCTCAGCCTTCCAAGTAGCTGGGACTATAGGTGCCCACAAGAACACTATTTTTCAAAAATGGAGTCTTGCTCTTGCTCAGGCTGGTCTTGAACTCCTGAGCTCAAGCGATCTACCTGCCTCAGCCTCCCAGAATGCTGGGATTACAGACATGAACCTCTGCGCCCAGCCTAGGAAAAGATTTTCTTATTACAACATCCAAAGCATGATCCATGAAAGAAAAAAAAATTGAGAAATTGAATCTCATCAATATTAAAAATTTGTGGTCTTCCTAAACACAAAAGAAAATGAAAAAACAAGCCATCAACTAGGAGAAAATACTTCAAAAAATTGAAAGTGACTTTTGAAAGTCAAAAAATGAAAATGACTTTTATCCTGATTATATAAAGAGTTCCCAAAACTCAATAATAAGAAACCATGGCATAAAGTCTGAGCAAAAGATTTGAGTAGAGACTTTACCAAGAAGATAGACAGCAAGTAAAAACATGAAAAGATGCTCAGCATCATTAGAGATATGCCATTTAAAATTCAAAGAGCAGGGCAGCACCTGTGTCTCGAAGGAGTAGGGCACCAGCCCCATATGCCAGAGGTGGCGGATTCAAACCCAGCCCTGGCCAAAAGTGCAAAAAAAAAAAAATTTAATGATCAAGCTGGGCGTTGTGGCAGGCACCTGTAGTCCCAGCTACTTGGGAGGTTGAGGCACAAGAATTGCTTAAGCCCAAGAGTTTGAGGTTGCTGTGAGCTGTGAGTCACAGCACTCTACCCAGGACAACATAGTGAGACTCTGTTTCAAAAAAAAAAAAAAAAAATTCAATGAGTTACTACTACACTCTTAGAAGAAGGGCTAAAGTTAAAGAGGGTTGAATGTGGGGATGCCTAGCCCTTCCCTCACTCTTTTCACTCTCTTACCCTGGCCCATCTTGCCTTCTCTCACTCCCTGTTCTCTGCTCTCTTCTCGCTCTCTTTCTCATCTCTTCCTCCTACCTCTCTTCCCTCTCTCTAATTTAAAATAAATGTGTACTTTTATATCCTAAAGTAAAGGACTGAACATCGCAAGTATTTGTGAGAATGTAGATGTATAAAATCCATTACACTACTAGTGGACTGTAAAATGGTACAATTACTCTGGAAACAGTTTGAAAATTTCTTTAAAAGTTACACTTATGCCCATCATATGATCCAGCCATTCCATACCCAAGAGAATACAAAGAATTTTATGTGAATGTTGATAGCAATTTTATTTCTAACAGTCAAAACTAGAAATGACCGGCTAAGGCGCCAGCCACATACACCTGAGCCTGCAGGTTCAAATCCAGCCCGGGCCCACCAAACAACAATGATGGCTGCAACCAAAAAAAATAGACGGGCGCTGTGGCAGGCGCCTGTGGTCCCAGCTACTTGGGAGGCAGAAGCAGGAGAATCGCTTGAGCCCAGGAGTTGGAGGTTGCTGTGAGCTATGATGCCACAGCACTCTACCCAGGGCGAAAGCTTGAGGCTCTGTCTCAAAAAAAAACCAAAACTAGAAATAACCAAAATGTCTATCAGTAGATGAATGAATAAACAGATTGTGGTGTATCTGTACAACAGAGAACTTGAAGCCAAACATGAAAAAGTATGTAGCCCAGCTCAACAGCTGACGCCCGTAATCCTAGCACTCTGGGAGGCCGAGGCAGGTGGATTGCTTGAGTTTAGGAATTTTGAGACCAGCTTGAGCAAGACTGAGACCCCATCTCTAAAAATAGCCAGGTGTTGTGGCTGGCACCTGTCGTTTCAGCTATGTAAGGGGCTGAGGCAAGATCACTTGAGCCCAGGAGTTTGAAGTTGTGAACTGTGACACCACAGCACTCTACCAAGGGCAACAAAGTGAGACTGTCTCAAAAAAAAAAAAAAAAAAAAGTATGTACCATATGGTTCCATTCAGAAAATGCAAATATTTTAGAGTGATAGAAAAATCAGTCATTGTTGGAGATAGTGTAGAGAATGGACATAAGTGACCACAAAGGAGTCAAGAAAACTTTTGGGCGTGTGTTTGTATATGTTGGAGAAGGTTATGTCCAAAGTCCAAATAAGATGCAAAGTATTATTGATTGGCAGTTTTTTCTGTTAGCACTTTGTGTGGTTTTTATGGGATTTTGTTGTTACTGGTAGTTGTTCTGGGTTTTGTTTTGTTTTTTTTGATGAAGTCTTGCTCTGTCGTTCAGGCTGGAGTGCAGTGGTATCATAACTCACTGCAGCCTTCAACTCTTGGGCTCAAGCAATTGTTCCTCCTCAGCCACCGCAGTAGCTGGGACTATAGATGCACACCCCCATACCAGGCTTATTTTTAAAATCTTTTGTAGAGACAGAGTCTTGCTGTGTTTCTCAGTCTGGTCTTAAACTCCTGGGCTCAAGCAATCCTCTTGCCTCAGCCTCCCAAAGTTCTGGATTACAGGTGTGAGCCACTGTGCCTGACCTCTTTCAGTACTACGAACATGTTATTCAAATATGCTATCATTCTCTCCTGGCCTGTAGGATTTTTGCTGAGAAATTTGTTTATAGTCATATTGACACTCCTTTGTATGTGATCTGCTTCTTACCTACTGCCATTCTTAAAATTTTTTGTCATTTATTCATGATAGCTTATTATGTGTCTTCAGGTATGCTTCTTGAGTTGAATTTGATTGGAAAACTCTAAACTTCCTACATCTGGGTATTGGTATCTATCTCCAGATTAGGGAAGTTTTCAACTATTTCTTCAAATATGCTTTTTGGTCCTTTGACTCTTTCTCCTTTTGCAATTCCTATTATGTGCAGGTTTGGTCTCTCGATGGTGTCCCTTAAGTCCTGTAGACATATTTATTCTTTTTCATTCTTTTTTCATTTTGCTCCTCTGACTAAATACTCTGTCTTCCAGCTCACTGACGTTTTCTTCTGTTTCAGTGAATTTGCTGTTGAGGTTTTCTACTGAATTTTTCAGTTTAGTTATTATATTCTTTATCTCTAGAATTTCTATGTAGTTCTTTTTTATTATTTCTATTTCTTTGTCAAACTTCTTGCTTTGCTTTTGTATTGTTATCCAAATTTTATTAAATCCTCTATATATTCTTGTAGTTCACTGAATTTTGTTATAGATAGTATTCTGAAACAAATACCTATTTCTTTGAGGTCCATTATTAGGGCTTTATTCGTTTCTTTCAGAGGTATCATAATTCACTGATTCTTTGTAATCTTTGTGTCCTTGCATTGTTGTCTGATCATTTGAGGCGACAGTCCTCCTCTTCTGTCCTTTGCAGGTGTTTTATGTCAGGGATAGACTTCCAATCTGGCCTATGATTCTGTCTGGAAGGTCTGGCTTTGGGATAGGCTGGAATGACCCCAGACAGGCAGAACTTATGAGTTCTCCAGTTGGCTGGGCCATTGCCTTTGCTTTGATATTGGGTAGAGCTGATAGTTGGGTACTGTGGACAGCTTTTGGTCAGGCTAGCTATAGGATGTATTCCCTAGCCAGGCAATTCGGCTTATCTGTGATCTGTAATTGGGCAGGGGTACAGACTGGGTTCTTAGGTTATATGGAGCTGTCACTCAGGATGGGTGGGACCAGAGGCTATGTACTTAAAATTGCACAGTTGGGGTTGCCTCCCTGGCAAGTGGAGCTATCAGGTGGGTTTTTGGTGAGTGTAGTGGCTGTGTAACCTCCCAGATCAAGCTAGACTAGCCCCTTTGCCTCTCTGAAATGTGTGGAGGGGGGGTCTTCCTGCCTGGGTGGGGTTGTTGGGTGAGATTTTGGGGTGAGTGAAGCTGCTAATTGAATTCTGAGTCAGGCTAGCCTAGTCTCTTTGCTTCTTTGAAATTCTTGAAGATAGGAGTCTCTCTAACTGGGTAGGGTTGTTGTGGTGGGCTCTGAGACTGGGCATGAAGACTAGCCATCTAGGGACTCAAGCTGGGTTGAACTCCCCACCATGCTTCTGAGACAACTATGAAGTTGGCTGGTATCGCTGATCTGGTGCCAAACTGGCAGAAACACAGAGGTACCACTGAGATCCACATGCTGGTCACTATGACCTCTGCCTCCTCTCTTTGTTTCCCTCTGACCCCAGGCAGTCTTGCCATGCCATTTCCCTTACTGTTCTCCATGACAACAGAACCTGGGAAACGTCTTGAAATGCTAGGAAGGCAGGTGACTGCCTCCAGTTCTCCTCCCCCAGTAGAAACTGTAGGCCCAGAGAAATCCTCTCTGTCTGACATTGTGCCAAGTTGTGGGGGGAGGGACAGGGAAGCCATGTTTGGAATAATACCACTTTTCCTTGGGCAACATAACAAGACCCCTGTCTCTAAAAAATGTTTTAAAAATAAAAAAAATCCAGGTGGTGCCTATGGCTCAAAGGAGTAGGGTGCCAGCCCAGATGCTGAAGGTGGCGGGTTCAGGCCCAGCCCCGTCCAAAAAGAAAAAAATCCATTCTTCTTGCCCTTTTAATTCAGATTTCATTCAGTTGTGTGGACCACGTGTCTCTCAGGCTTATTTCCAAGTTTTGAGGTTTACAAAAGGATTTTCTGTTTTGTGGATAGTTGCTAGTTGAACTTTCTGTTGGGGGAGGAGTGATGCCTGAAACTTCCTAACCTGCCATAATGCTGGCATCAATCAAGACAATGTGTTATTGTGGTAAAACACATTATATAATTTAATGAAACATATTAGAAAACTGTAGGTGGCGCCTGTGGCTCAAAGGGATAGGGCTCCAGTCCCATATGCTGGAGGTGGTGGGTTCAAACCCAGCCCCAGCCAAAAACCACACACACACACACACACACACACATAAATAAATAAATACGAACCCATTAAAAAAAAAAAAAAAAAAAAAAAAAGAAAACTGTAAATAGACCCAGGCCCCATTCATGTATGCATATATACTAGAGAAATTCAATGGGGGAAAAGATAGACTTTTCAACTATATGGTAAAAATGGACCTCTGCCATTATGTTACACCATATTAAAAAAAATTAAAATGTATCATAGATCTAAACATAAAACCTAGGCCAGGCACAGTGGCTCATGCCTGTAATCCTAGCACTCTGGGAGGATGACACACATGAATTGCCTAAGCTAAGGAGTTCGAGAACAGCCTGAACAAGAACAAGACCCTGTCTCTAAAACTAGCCGGGTATTGTGGCAGGCGCCTGTAGTCCCAGCTACTGTGGAGGTTGAGGCAAAGAGAATTGTGTGAGCCCACGAGTCTGAGCTTGCTGTGAGCTATGATGCCGCTGCACTCTACCGAGGGTGACATAGACTGTGTCTTAAAACAAACAAATATCAAAATACATAAAATTATTAAACTTTTAGAAGAAGATACAAGAGAAAACCTTTCAACCTTCAGGCAGGTAAAGTTGATTTAGAACACAAAAATAAACCATAAAAGAAAAATATTGATACATTTACTGTTTAATAATATTTATAGGAGGCTGTTGGTTTAGACCGAGCTCCTGCACTGTGCCCCACAGACCACAGCAAAGTGGAATTGGTCATGCTGCTGTTCCATACCACCAAGCCAAAGCTAAGTTGTCTGTCTGACCTTCCAAGAAATCAGGAGAGTTGTGGCTAGGGTAAGAGGAAGGGATAATAGCTAAATACCAAACAGATAAGTTTTAGTCAGCATAATAAAGAAGTTTCTTTGGCTTTAACTTTGAAGTGACCAATCTGCTTTCCATTTCCTCTTTCCGCTTTCTTAAGCCCTTTTCTGCCTATATAAAGTCAACCTCCTTTGCTCAAATCATTGGAACATTCATTCTATTTTATAGAATAAGAATGTGCCTGATTCTGAAATCACAAATAAAAGCCAATTAGATTTTTTTATTAAATCATAGCTGTGTACATTCATGCAATCACAGGGCACCATACACTGGTTTTACACACCATTTGACATATTTTCATCACACTGGTTAACATAGCCTTCCTGGCATTTTCTTAGTTATTGTGAAGACACTTACATTCTACCTTTAGTAAGTTTCACATGTACCCTTGTAGATTTTTTTTTTTTTTTTGAAACAGAGTCTCACTTCGTCACCATTTGTAGAGTATGGTGGCATCATAACTCACAGCAACCTCAAACTCCGGCTGATGAGGTCCTCTTGCCTCAGCCTCCCAAGTAGCTGGAACAATAGGCACCTGCAACGATGCCCGGCTATTTTTAGAGATGAGGGTCTTGCTCTAGCTCAGGCTGGTCTCGTACTCATGAGCTCAGGCAATCCACCCACCTCGGCCTCCCAGAGTGCTAGGATTACAGATGTGAGCCACTGTGCCCAGCCAGCCAATAAGATTTTTAAACTAAATTTGTTGTACTTTTGTCTTTAGACATTTTCTGGCAACCTACAAAGGAAACCAAAGGACACCGCTGACAACTCCCAAGATCCCTTGAGGATTGCAGGAGAGGTGCCCCTGACTCCTTTGAGGTCCCTTGTCTCCTTCATAGAGCCCCAAGGGCGGTAATTTCCTCTCAGGTTGGGTTCTGTTCATTTTGCATTGGGATGTTTGATCTTTTTGGATTTATTTTTATTTTTATTTATTTATTTTTTTTAAGTACTTTACTTTATTGTATCATATACAGCACACTTTTATTTATTTATTTATTTTTCCAGTTTTTGGCCAGGGCTGGATGTGAACCCACCACCTCTAGCATATGGGCTGGCGCTCTACTCCTTTGAGCCACAGGCGCCACCCCTCCTTTTGGCTTTAGATTCCAGTGTTGGTTTGTGCTGTGAGAGAATACATCACCATGGTGAGGGTACCAGAAATGTCAGTTCTTTTTTTTTTTGAGACAGAGTTTCACTATGTCACCCTTGGTAGAGTGCCATAGTGTCACAGCTCACAGCAACCTCAAACTCTTGGGCTTAAGTGTTCTCTTGCCTCCACCTCCTAAGTAGAAGTAGCTGGGACTACAGGTGCCCACTACAGTGCCCAAAATGCTGTTGTTTTTTTTAAGACAGAGTCTCACTTTATTGCCCTCGGTAGAGTGCGGTGGCATCACAGCTCACGGCAACCTCCAACTCCTGGGCTTTGGTGATTCTCTTGCCTCAGCCCCACAAGTAGCTGGCACTACACGGTGTTGCAGTTTGGCCGGAGCTGGGTTCAAACCCGCCACCCTTGGTATATGGGGCCGGTGCTCTACCCACTGAGCCACAGGCACCGCCCCCAAAATGCCAGCTTTAAAAATAATTAATGGCTTGGCGCCCGTAGCACAGGGGTTATGGCGCCAGCCACATACACTGAGGCTGGTGGGTTCAAATCCAGCCCAGGCCAGCTAAGCAACAATGGCAAGAACAACAACAAAAAATAGCCGGGCATTGTGGCAGGTGCCTATAGTCCCAGCTACTTGGGAGGCTGAGGCAAGAGACTTGCTTAAGCCCAAGAGTCTGAGGTTGCTGTGAGCTGTGAAGCCACAGCACTCTACTGAGGGCAACACAGTGAGACTCTGTCTCAAAAAAAGCAGATAACTATTGGTGGTTGCAGTCAGTGGCAGTTTACCGCATGTGTACAACTCCAGTTTTTGGAAATGTGCAGAGATTTTGGTTCTCTCTTCCTTGTCTTTGTTTTTTTTTTTTTTCTTTTTTCTTTTTTGCATACATAGGTAAGGGAGAATCATTGGCTAAGTAGATCAAGGGGATCTCAGAACACAAGCCACGAATTGAATGGTGGGCACAATTTGGGTATTTAAGACATTTGAGTGACCCTTCATCAAAAGATAAAACTCCCTGGGGGGGGATAATCTGGGTCATCTGCCAGCCTCAACAAAATGCCTATGCAACAAGATATGCTGTGAAAGCACTACCTGAGTCAACCCTGCTGTTTCCTCTTAGGGTTTCATCTCAGCTCTGAGACCCAAGAGTCAATGTGGGATCCTTAATTTTTAAAGAACTGAGTACTTCATCTTTTGGCTATGTTTGCTTTTTTTTTTGGTAGTTTTTGGCCGGGGCCAGATTTTAACCCACTACCTCCAGTGTATGGGGCTGGCGCCCTACTCCTTGAGCCACAGGCACCACCCCATATGTTTGCTTTTTATATGATGTATAAATAGTAGGCCCCAGAAACTTCAAATACATACAAAAATGAGAAAATCTTACTGAAGATAAATTATAATTATGATGGTCATTATGTGGAACATTCTAGATGAAAAAGAAGTGAGTTTAGGTTGGGCACAGTGGCTCACATCTGTAATCCTAGCACTCCGAGAGGTGGAGTGGGTGGATTGTTTGAGCTCAAAAGTTCCAGACCAGCCTGAGCAAGCAAGAGCAAGACCCTATGGCTACTAAAAATAGAAAAAACTGAGGCCAGAGGATCGTTTGGGCCCAGGAGCTTGAGGTTCCTGTGAGTTATGATAATGCCACAGTATTCTACTCAGGGTGACAGAGTGAGACTTTGTCTACCAAAAAAAAAAGTTTAAAAATAAACTGGCTCCTGGCTAGGTGTGCAGTGGCTCACACCTATAATCCTAGCATTCTGAGAGACCAAGGCAGGTGGATCGCCTGAGCTCAGGAGTTCAATACTAGACTGAGCAAGATGAGACCCCAGCTCTACTAAAAATAGAAAACTTAACCAGGTGTCATGGCAGGTGCCTGTAGTCCCAGCTACTTGAGAGGTGGAGGCAAGAGAATCGCTTGAGCCCAAGAGTTTAAGGTTGCAGTGACTTATGATGCCATGGTACTCTAACCTGGGACAACAGAGTGAGACTGCCTCAAAAAAAAAAAAAGAGGGCTTCTGACTCAGGCCCACCCAGGAATACCTATGGATGTGTCTAATCATCTAAAAAGATTTTTTAAATTCTTGCCTCTTGAAAAGACCCCTTATAGAAGACAAATGAAAAGTTTAAGCAATTAATTGATAAGAAAACTGAATTGTCAACCTTTTCTTTTAGTTATTATTCTACTCCAAAGCCTAAAAGAAAGCTAGATAAGGTATTTATAAAAGTTAGGCCCTCAGGTCAAGAGGTTTCCTTCTTTTTCAGAGCTAGCTATTCATGCCGAGTCCAGGCATGAAAATGATTTTTGTCTGTCCTGTTGTTAACGGGTTCTGCCTTGAACAGAAACAGAAATAAGACCTTCTGGTAATTAGTTAATTTTGATAAGCTTTGTAAAAATTTTTATCTATTGGCAGTCCCCGAGTTAGAAACATTGGACTGATGTACAACTTGTACTTAGGAACAGAGGCTATTACAAATAATAGGTCAATGTAGCTGTTACAACTTAACATACAAATTCAACTTAAGAACAAACCTGTAGAATCTATCTTGTTTATAACCTGAGGACTGCCTGTATAAAGGAAAATCACTACAAATTTTTACAATGGAACAGAGCAACAGTCTCAACAAGCTTCACTTTTGATCATTTTATTTTAACTAGGCCTCCTGTCTACTCCTTCCTTTCTCTAAGCAAATAATAGTATTTAGGCTTGAAATCTAAGTCCTATGCCTTTGAGATATACATTTTCTACCTTGTGTTACCTACGAGCCATCCTTTAGAAATGAAAATTTAGGGTAGAAAGTTTTTAGGTGGTTACTTTAAAAGGGAGGAATAATGAACAGCAATGAGGTTAAAATGAAGGTTTAATCTACCCACAGTTAGATGGACTACAGGAAACTATTGCTGGTCCCCTAACATGACAAGGTCCCAAATCAGTCAGCTTTATTTACCTCAGTTTGGAAAAATTTAAAAAGCTGGGAAGTAGGGCCAGATGCGGTGGCTCACACCTGTAATCCTAGGATTCTGGGAGGCTGACACCAGTGGATTGCTGGAAGTCAGGAGTTCAAGACCAGTCTGAGCAAGAGCAAGACCCTGTCTATTAAAAAGAAAACAAAAAAACTAGTCAGGTGTTATGGCAGGTACCTATAGTCCCAGCTACTTGGGAGGCAGAGACAAGAAGATCATTTGAGTCCAGGAGTTGGAAGTTGCTATGAGCTATGACACCATGGCACTTTACTGCGTGTGATAGAGAGACTGTCTCAAAAAAAAAAACAACCCAAAGTTTGGAGGCAAAGATTACAATGAGGGCGGCACCTGTGGCTCAGTGGGTAGGGTGCTGGCTCCATATACCAAGGGTGGTGGGTTCAAACCCATTCCCTGCCAAATTGCAACAACAAAAAAAATAGCTGGGTGTCATGGTGGGTGCCTGTAATCCCAGCTACTCCGGAGGCTGAGGCAAGAGAATCACCTAAGCCCAAATATTAAAAAATAATAATAATAAAACAAACCAACAACAACAACAACAACAAAAAGATTATAATGAGTAACCTAGCTAATGTTGCTTAATGCAATAATCAGGCAGGCAAATCAAGAAAAGAGAAAGAGTCCCTTTGACTCAACTTACCTCTTGGAATAGTATATTTAGCAAGTTCATGTTTTAGTGATCAGAACCCACAATCTCTGCCTAACAATATTTTTCATTTTCCCAAACATTTGAGAATGTCAAAGAATGTCAATAAACTTAATTATATTTTTAGTAATTCATGAATCAGGCAGCATCCAGCCTGTAAAATAGGAGCTCCACAAGGTGTTACAGAATGGTCAGCTTTTGTAAGGCAGTGTTGGTAGGAATAAGGAAATAGCATAGTGAAAAAAGTGGATCGGAGCTAGGCAGTGGCTCATCCCTGTAATCTCAGCACTCTGGGAGGCCAAGGTGGGAGGATCATTTGTGGTAGAATTGTAGAGCAGCCCGAGCAAGAGCCAAAAATACACTTGATCTTAGCCAAAAGGCCAAGAAGTGTTAAGAGCCAAAAATAGAAAATATTAGCCAGCATGGTGGCATGTGCTGTAGTCTAAGCCACTTGGGATATTGAGGTAAGAGCATCTCTTGGGCCCAGGAGTTCGTACAGTGAACTATCATGATGCTACTGTACTCAAGCCTGGATGACAGAGTACAACTCTGTTTCAAAATTTAAAAAAAAAAAATTTTTTTTTAAAGAAAAAGAAGACTGATTGGGCAGCACATGTGGCTAAGTGGGTAACCATGTGGCTAACCTCATATACTGAGGGTGGCATGTTCAAACCTGGCCCCAGCCAAACTGCAACAAAAGATAGCCAAGTGTTGTGGCAGATGCCTGTAGTCCGAGCTACTCAGGAGACTGAGGCAAGAGAATCACCTAATTCAGGAGTTGGGGGTTGCTGTGAGCTGTGACACTCAACCAAGGGCAACAAAGTGAGACTCTGTCTAAAAAGAAAAAGAAGACTGGTTAATATCAGGTTATTTTCTTTGTATGGGTTGAAGTAAAGGGGGCCTCCTTATCATGCTGGGTAAGGTTGAATAGGCCCACTTGAAAAAAAATTTTTTTTCTTGAAACAGTTGTATTATGTTGCCTTTAGTAGAGTGCTGTGGTATCACAAGAAAATCCTGTGTCAATATTATATTCCATAAACTGTCCCTCATTTGTAAAATGTAATAATTTGGTTGTTTAAATTATTTGGAAAACAATCTTTGTCAAAATAAAAATATTCTTACCTTTTAAACCTTCTAATTATCAGTTTAGCCAAGTAAATAATTTACTTTGTAGTACACTTTAATCTTATTTTGTAAAAAATGGGTTTTTGAAGGTGGCGCCTGTGGCTCAGTGGGTAGGACACTGGCCCCATATACTTAGGGTGGCGGGTTCAAACCCAGCCCCAACCAAACTGCAACAAAAAAATAGCCAAGCTTTGTGGAGGGTGCCTGTAGTCCCAGCTACTCAGGAGGCTGAGGCAAGAGAATCACCTAAGCCCAGCAGTTGGAGGTGGCTGTGAGGTGTGTGACGCCACGGCACACTACCGAGGGCAATAAAGTGAGACTCTGTCTCTACAAAAAAAAAAAAAAAAAAAAAAAAGTGTTTTTGAAAGTAAAACAAATTAAACAGAAAGAAAAATGGAAGCTCATAAAAAAATTTGTAAGAGAATTTACATGATTTACATGTAATCCAGTTAACTATGTATCGTCTTTTTTTTTTTTTTTTTTTTTTGAGACAGAGTCTTAATTTATCACCCTCAGTAGAGTGCCATAGCAACACAGCTTACAGCAATCTCCAACTCCTGGGCTTAAGTGTTTCTCTTGCCTCAGCCTCCCAAGTAGCTGAGACTACAGGCACCTGCCACAATGCCTGGCTATTTTTTTATTGCAGTTTGGCCGGGGCTGGGTTTGAACCCACCACCCTCGGTATATGGGGCCGGCGCCCTACTCACTGAGCCACAGGAGCCACCCAACTATGTATTGTCTTTAAAATATTTTAATTTGTAATCTTGTTTAAATAAATATTTTAAACCTTTGATATTTGACAAAACTTCTAAAATCAAAACTCTAAATTTAGTCTTTTTGAAAAGATATATTAGGGTTATTTGGAACTATATAGAAAATACTGTCAAACATGAAATGGTAATTAATTTTATATAAATTTATATATATTCCAATATTATAAAATATTGGTCTTAATGTATATTATCAGTAATAATTTTAATTCATCTCAAGAAAATGTTGTGTTATTGTTTTTTTTTTTTTGCAGGTTTTTTTTTTGGCCAGGGCTGGGCTTGAACCAGCCACCTCCAGTATCTGGGGCCCCACTCTGTTGAGCCACAGGTGCCGCCCCCCCCCCCCCAAATGTTTTCTATAACTGAGTCCAAAGTTTGTCCTTCAAAAAATATTAAGAGAAACTGATGAATTCTCTTGAATTTAAATTTCTAACATCTTTGAAAATTAAATACCTTTGAACTAAAAGCAAACTTTTAGAACTTTAATTTAAAAGTTAGCATGTCGGGATGTTTAAACTTGCTACTATTGTTCAACATCATTAATGGTCACTGTGAACCATTACAAAGAAGATGGCAACTTGCTTGTGCCTGAAAGAAGTCGGAACTAGAACGTGTGACTATGTGGGGACTGCATAGGTTTGTTAATTGACCTATAGCTAAACCTTACTTAATGTGTTTGTGTGTCTGTTCATTGCTTTCAGCATTTCAAGACATCCAAATGCTACTACCAACATTTTCCTGTGCATTAAATTCTGCATGT